>VNKB01014915.1:0-59723 GCA_008042735.1 Drosophila leontia
ATTAGGTGGATACAAGTGTCGCTTGGCAGTCACCTTCATCCTTTTAATAACACAGGCCTCCAAGGGAACCCTTTGATGGAGCAGCACATAGTTGCTAATCTTCTCCAGCAGCATGGAGAATATCATGTCCACCGCCTCGCCAATATCCAAATGGTGTTCAATATTCAAGGGACTGCTCTCGAAGAACATTCGCTCCTGCTTCACGTCCACATAGAATCCAACACTGACCTCCAGTTTTTCGGTGCCAAAAATAAGGAATCTCAACAGTTGAGGCACTGCATCCATGCCCGCGTCCAGCAAAAAGTCATTGGTCCTTGCCGTGATGCTGCCATCGCACAGCATAAACACTTCAATGTCCTGATCCTCAATTGTTTTCAGGATCTTTTGCTCCTCGGCACCGATTTTTATGTGGTGACTCCGGTTGTTTGCAGCATCGTTGTGCCAGTGATGACTGTACGGTTCGTCCACTGGTGTACGAGTTTCGCAGGTGGGACAATCCGCTCTGCGGGAACCATTTACAAACCGCTGATGACGGAAAATTCGCATGCCCTCCGCGGTCTCAAAGATATACCGGGATTGTATACGCCTGGCCATATTTGGGGAGTAACTGAATCTAGATGGAAAGACTCAGGGTAATTTATATAAGGAGTAATAGGGTTACAGGTAGTAATCAAGAAGAGGTTAAGTAGTCAGGTATATGTGTTAGGTTTAACCTCTCTCCTCACCTGGTCTTCACGGAACCTGCAAATCTGCAGCAGGTAGGAATTTTCTGCTCAAAATAACCTAAGCTTCCCTGTATTCAAAAAAGGCTATTAGGAAAAATCTTGCCAATTTTATATGATATCCTAAGGGATAAACAATAAGGATACATCTGGCTCTTAGTCACGTAGCACCTTTAGAAAAATATGACCCTGATTTCGATGCAATCTGAGTAAAATTTTGAAAATATCGAAAAATTAAAAATTATTTAAGGTCTTAAAAATAACATACAATAAAATAGATTCCGGTAAAAGTGTCTAAGTGTCAAAATTGCCATTCTACTTTAAAAATTTTCGATTGGCTTTTTCATTTCGACAAAAAAATTCCAGGAAATCCGTTTTTTCAGTTATTTAGATGTCCCCCCTTAACATATATATTTTTAGAATCATGTAAAATGTTAGAATTGTTTCTTTAAAGTCTCTGTAAAAATAAAGGAAGTCCTAATTTATAGAAAACTTCCTTAGAATAGCCATAAAATGTGGTTTATATCTGCTTTATCGTAAATCCTGAAACATGCCATAGTATAACTACCCTTAAAATTGTTCCCTGCACAAAATATCCCAATGAAACCAAATTCACACACCCAATATTTTAAAATATTAAAATACGTTAAACATTTTGAGTGTCTCTTAGTTACAATTTACTTTATAAAAGTAAGTAAGGTTATAAAATGCATACAATAAAACCGGGTTGACTGGGTAAGCTGATCATTATTATCGCCATTTATCTAGCATACAATGATTTAAAAAGTATTTTAAAAATATATCAATATGAGGGAAAACACTAAAGAAATCCGAGGACTCCTTTTAAAAACTATATTTCTACAAAATGTAGTACTAAAACAAATATGTTTTAAAATAAATCCAGTGAGTAATTTTAGGAAATGGTTTTAGAGCAGTTCTTCAGGTTTTTAAAGGTATATTTATATATAAGTATGAATCAACCGACATTTAGACATACAGTACTAATGTTAAAATATCCTTAGGATTTTTTTGCATAACCGGCAATTTAACAGAGGCCACTAAGAATTCTCTTTAAAAATATGCTTGTTTTAAGGACTCCTTTGCAACGGAACTTTTAACATCGAGCGATGGATATGTTAGCATACAGGACATTTTGACACGATGTAAAAGCCAAAAGAAATCCTGAAAAAAATATCCTTGATATTGATAACATTTTGGTTAACAGGAAGGACCTAACATTTAGACCTAAAGGAGAAAGCACTAGCCATCCTTGCAACATTCCAATTTTAAAAATTACCGACTTTTTAAGGGTGCAAAACGGGCCACTTTTCAAAAATGTATTGTGACGAAACGGCTAAAGTTTGCTTAATGAATTAAAAACCATATAATAACACAACATTTGAGCAATTTTTGATACATTTTGTATTGAAAAATATTTAGAGGTAGAGGAGTTATATGGAGTCTCTCGAGTCGCCTCCAAAAAAAGTTGGCTTGCGGTGTACATCCTAACTGTCCACCAAATCATCTGATTTACAAAAATTATACCTCATTCGGTAAAAGATAAGTGTCCCGAGGTATTCACGAAGCGTTTTTATTTTAAAAATTTTTCCCTATTTTTTTAAATCAAAATTTGAAGTCAAAACCCCGATTTTTGACTAAAAAATTAAGCTACCTACCTAAATAAAAAATATAATAAAATAATAAATTAACAAGAAAGAAAGTTAACTTTGGCCAGCCGAAGTTTGTATACCCTTGCAGGTAACAATTAAAATATATCATAACTAAGACAAAAATGCATTAATTTCGATTCGGAAAGCAGTTTTGTGTTAGTTTTTATTAATTTAAAAAAACTGCATACCAAATTTAAAATTTTAAGATATCAAAATTTTTGGGCATTTTTGCTAATTTTAATGATGTAACCCCTTATCAAATTTCGCAAAAATGGCCTAAAAATCGATTTCTTCCGGACATGTCTAGAAAGATTCCCCTGTTGATGCTGATCAAGAATATATATGGTTTATGGGGTCGGAAATGATTCCTTGACTTGGAAAAATATTATTTCGTATTATAAAATCGGATTTTTTATATTAAAAAACTTCTTGATTTTTTAAAAATTAAAAATATTATAACTCGGACAAAAGAGCATTAATTTTAAATCGGAAAACTGTTCTGTGCAAGATTTTCTACAGTTAATAAATCTGCATACTTCATTTAAAAATTTTGAAAATTCAATTTTTTATCAAAATCAAAAATTTTAATGATGTAACCCCTTATAAAATTTCGCAAAAATGGCCTAAAAATCGATTTCTTCCGGACATGCCTAGAAAGATTCGCATGTTAATGCTGATCAAGAATATATGTATATGGTTTATGGGGTCGGAAACGTCTCCTTCACTGCGTTGGAAACTTCTGACTGAAATTATAATACCCTGCAAGGGTATGAGTACCTGAACACCAACCGACCTTCATTTAACTCTGCATAACTTCGTAAATTTTCCTATGATCGATGTAAAACTTGGACACAATATTATTAAGATATTATGACTTTATTATAAAGTTTATAATAAAACAACAACAAAAATTTACGAAAATAAAAATTAAATACCTTACCCAACCCCTTAACACTCCCTGTTGCTGAACCGGTATTTCCCCTGCAACTCGAACACCCAGCCGGGGTTGAAAACCAACCCGAACCTGGACTTCCCAGGACGATGTGTGTTCCCAGGCCGGTGGAATGCGGTTCGGTTTTGTTGCAAGGAAAAGTGAGCGATGTAGTGGCGGCGGCAACGGAGCGTCGCAGGATTACTCCTGCGGTGGCCCTATTTGCCTGCTTGGCCCGTTTTGCCTGATGGCTGATGGCTGTTGGCTGTTGCTTTATGGCTTCTTTAGTAGTTGGAGCATATTTAAGGCGTTTCGTGCGTCCTTCACACGCACAGGGACTACATATGTATATTTATACTATATGTAGTAGACACACACATACTTTGTGTTTTTGTCGCTGAGAAACCTCACGTGTCCCTAGCAGCTTATGTGGGTGAACTACAAAAAAAAAAAAAAAAAAAAAAAAAAAAAAACAAGAAAATAAAAATAGAGTAAAAATATATACACATATACATGTATATGAAAATAGAAACAAACAAAAAAGCCGACAGGGGGAAAACTGCTGGCTGGCATCTTTTTACGTTTTTCGGTTGTTGATTTTCCTATTTTACTCGTTGAATTTCCCTTTTTGGCCGTGGAAATTATGAGAGCTCGTCTCTTACAATTTTCTGTTACTTTTCGGCTTCGCTTCTCCTGCTTCTCCCACTTCTTCTTCTTCGTAGTCCTTTGCTATGTCTTTGTCCTTTGGTGTCTTGGCATCCTGACGCCTGTTTCCCTGTTATTTTGTTTGCTTTTTTATATTTTCGCTCGTTTTGTTTTGGTCTGATTAAAAGTAAAGTTTTTGCACGGATTTTCTGTTTCTTTATTTTTTGCTTTTGGTAGTGCCCCAGCGAATTCTATTTTAATTTGGGTCCCAGACGGCCAAAAGGGGGCGGCTAACAACCTGAATTTTTAGCCATACATTTTGGTTTTTATTGAGGCCTCAAGGCGGTGGCTTAAGCTGTGTTTTTGAACCCTTATTTTAACATTATTTACATTAAACTCTTTAATTTTCCTTTAATTTAATTGAATTAAAAGGCAATAAATTGTTAAAATAAATCAAAAACATTTCGTACATAAAAATACACTTCACTTCGTAGGGTAAATTGTTTTAAATTGAACTTAAATCATTTACTCTTTGAATCCCACACTCGTTTCAATTAAAGTATTCAATTATGCAACTACTTTTTCATTAGTTTGATTCCAACTCTCTTTGGTTTTTATTTTATTTGACCCATTTAAATGCAGGCCTCGAGTAACAACTATCAATTACTACATTATTGATGAATATTAATGGAAGCCATAAAAATGTTATTTTTGTTTTTCTATATTTAGCTGGAAAACCCCAAAGAAAAGGCCAGGCTTAAAGTCTATGGGTCAAGTTGGGGGTGAAGCTCTTCTCCGGCTTATTCCCTATTATGGCTGTGTGTACATGTTGTTGTGCCAGGACTTTTACTTTTTTTTTTGCTGGGACCATCTTTCTCTTCGACACCGTCCTTTGCCGTCACCTTGCTCTTACCTGGGTAATTAACACTTTGTCAAGCTCATAAATCTTTAAACATTGATTTTTAATGGTGGCATTTTAACGCTTCGCCGAACAGTGGGGTTCTCAGCCACCCAAGGATACGTGCAAACTGCCGGATGGAAGGACATCCGTAGGGGCTCAATACCCGTGGGAAAATTAATAAATTATTGGGGTCCTGTGGGGTAGGGTGTGCACGTGATTGTTTGTTTTTCTTTTCCTTAGATCTTACCTGTCGGTGGCTGCATAAATTTGGTTACCGAAAAATGGCTGTGTTAAGCCTGTGTAAATCTTGGATAAGACCATGTCACTCAATTTTTTTCTACAACGGTTTGGTTTTTAAAAATATTTATCTTTAAAGAAGAAAAGCATTTTTATACCTTTGCTGGGTATTTATTTTTAGTTAGAAGTTTTGCAAAGCAGTGAAGGAGTCATTTTCGACCCCATAAACCATATATATTCTTGATCAGCATCAACAGGGGTATCTTTCTAGAAGCTTCCTGGAGAAAATAAATTTTTTTCAATTTTTTGGAAATTTCATTAAATCATTAAAATTCTCAAAAATTGTGAAAAATTTTAATTTAATAAAATTAAAAACTATTAAAAACTAACACAGAAAAGCTTTTCGAATTGAAATCAATGTATTTTTGGCTTAGTTATGCTCAATTTTTGATTCTATGCCTCGAACCTATAGCAAACTTTAAGGGTATACAATTTTCGGCTTTCCTAAGTAAGTTTGCTTTCTTTTTAAAATTTAGTTTAATATTTTTTGGGAATTTCTTGTTGCATTTAAGCTGTTTAAAAATATTTCCGTAAAATAAACCACATTTTTCTCTCCAAAAAACTAAATTTAAGAAGTGTCAGCATTCAAGCTGAAACCAATATCCATTCCATCTACACAAAATTCGATTTTATATTTATTTAAAAAAAATATATAAAAACATAAATAAGCTGGTATTAACGTATGTTGGCATTTCTCTTTGAAGCTTTTTGGTATTAAATGCATTTAGTGCAGTTTCGACACAAGCAAACCCCAGAGAAAATGGCAAAGGAAAAAAAGGAAGCTCAGAATTTATATATAAAGACACAAGCATACAAATAAATGTTATGTTCCCGCATTGTGTGTGTGTGTGGGTGTGTGTGGACGGGGCTGTGTGTCAACGAATTATGTCCCCCAGATGTCAGTGCAATACAAGCGAGAAACATGACAATCCCGCCTGCGACCGCCCACCAGAAAATCCAGCAGAAGCACTAGCAGCTTCTGATGCACTGGGAGAACCATATCCATAAGTATTCATGCATTTGTGCAGGGCGGGTCAGAAGGCCATCTCCTCGTCCTCCAGAGCCACCCAACCCACTCACCACAGTCGCCTTTTGCCTGAGAAGCTCATGTGCGTCTGTTTCTTTTCTTTTATAAATCTCAACTGCTGTTGGGGTTGGCGATTTGTATTTTTTTATCGGGCTAAAAAAAGGAACTATGATTTATGAGAGATTTAATAAAATATATTTTAGATATATTTTAGATATATTTTATACTATTTTAAATTAATTTACATAATTGTAAATGTGCTTACACTTCCTTTTCTGTTTTTCAAAAACAAATAAAGCCTTAAATAAAAATTGTAAAATTTTAAAATTAAGTAAAAGCCTTATAAAAATATAAACAGAAAATAAACTCCACAAAAATCTAACTCGAAAAAGTAACAAATATTATTTAAAAATATTGTTTGCCATTATTTTTCCTTTAAAAACTTGTAAATATTTTAAAATTTGTATTACTGCCATCACTGGCCGCTTCTCCTTACATTTTCCAGCGGATATGTGGAGGCGATTTGAGGTGGGTGTGGTTGAATGTGTTCACATTTGTCAACAGCAGCTGGGAGCAGGACAAGGGGGAGATGATGCACCATCCACTGGGGAAGAGGAGCAAGAACTCGCTGGACGTGGCAGCCAAAAGGCATGAGGCTTCTTCTGTGCAGATCCTGCTCCTGATTCTGGCACATCAGCAGCTTTATTATTATGCAAATACATACAAAATATGAATTATGTTAATGCCCAGGGTATACAAACGCATATACAGCTCTGTCCAGAGTGCAGCAAAGCCGTCAAGTTTTGTCCCGTAAGGGGAATCCCCATTCTCGAAAATGCTCAACTCGTGTGAAAGTTTTTTGTTTTTCCGGTTTAACCATTTTTATTGAACGTGCTGGCGGAGAGAGCTCAAGCAGGCTTATGCCTTGGTTAGATGAGGAGGCTTTCGTTGGCTTTGGCGGCAAAACAATCTCTAAAATAAAGTGGGAATATATTTCACAGTTTCTGTGTTAGTTTAAGCAGGCTGGAGTTTAAAAATAAAGTTTTTAATATATGGCTTATTTATGCTACATTTATGCTTTATGCATACTTAAATGATTGATATTTTTGTAGCAGGCTTTGAAAGCCATTCATTTTATGATGTTAAGAACCTTAATTAATTCCCTGTTTTTATTTAAAATATATTTCCATTAAATATTTTATTTATATATTGTTAAACTCTCTCTTTTTTCCTGCTTAATTCAATTTCAATGCCGTCATAAAGCCTTGCTTTTAATTAAACCTTTCCAATTGGCGTTCTTATTATTGAATAGCAATTCCTCGAATTCCAATTTCATTTAGTAGTAATAATGATTTGCTATTATAATTGCTTATCTGTGCATTAAGATTTGCATTTCCATTACATTAATTACATAATTGGGACTGTAAACTTTGCCCTACACTTGTATACCCTCAACTCCACCTTCAACATTCAAGGTTTCTCCGATTCTCCTATAGTGACGTAACGGCTATTCAATCAAAGAGATTGAGAAACATTGCGGCTTTTCTGGGGCATATAATATGGCTCCTTTTGTCATGTGAGCCAAGTGCGATTGCTTCCCATCGGTGGTATCCCTTTGGAAGTTGGAACACTTGGCAAATGCAATCAATCTTCAATGATAAAGGCATACAGCGAGAGGTGAAATGTAATAATTTAAGCATATCTAAATGCAATCACATGGGTTGCCCGGCATCTATCAGTGCACTGGGGAAATTTTGTGAAATTAGAAATATATTTAATAAGCTTGGGTTATTAATATATGAAAGGTGTTTAAAAGTAGTTAAATCTTTTGCTGTAATATAATTAAAGAATGCCAAAAAGTCAGGTTATTAGTAGAGAATATTAAACACATAAACATGGGGATTTTTAAAAAATATTTTCTTTTTTACAGAATATTTGACGTTATTATATTCCCAAAAACTTTAACTTTCTCCACACTTTTCACTATTTTTTAAGTTACTCTAACATTTACTTAACTTATACTCAAATATTTATTTTATTAATAGTTTTTATTCCAATTGTACCATAAAATTTCCCCTGTATATATCCATTTCGTTGCCATTTTGCTTCTTTGAGGTCTACAAAATGACATCGCATAAGGCGATAAGTGCAGCTGCGGCAGGAACAGAGAGGCTGAAGCCATAGCCAAGAGGAAACAATACTTTTATGCCCGGGCTTAGGAACTGAGTGTCTTTCGTTTCTGGTGCCCCGTAATAAATTGTTTTTGCATAAAATTTCTAAGAATAATGCCTGACAGGTGAGGCCAAGGCTAGAAAGGATACAGGAGATGCAGACGGCGACATGGAGAGAGAACTCGGGCAAATGCATATAAAAATTGTTCACCTTTGCCTCGATTGCATATTTATCATTTCCAGCTGCCAGCAGGCAGTCGAAGAAGGTGGGCTTGGGGAATCTTAGCCTTCGATGGTTTATGTTGGGAAAATGCACGCATGGATTGTCAACACTTTGAACTCCTGCATCCTCTCTCTCTCCAAAGACCTATAGAAATAGCTAATGCATTCAACAGTCGCATCCCTTACAGCTTTATATGTGTCGGTCTGTGAAATACCTCAGCTGGCTGCAAGTGTGTGTGCGTGTGTGAATGAAATATATACATATATCTATGGGAAGGAAAATCAATGCTCTCCATATAAATATGCTGCGCTTGCTGTAACAATTTTACACAATTTCCCATTTGCCACTCGTTATTGCCTCTAATGCGCTTATGAAAGTGGCCTATTACGATAATGCCACAGCGTTTGCCATTTCTATATATACCTACATATATATAATCTGATTTCGCTTGTTAGTGAGATTTGATTATGATTTTTGATTTACCAGGAGTAGGGTAAGCGAATTTAACAATAAAACCAGAGTCAATAGGTTCTAAAAATAATGAGAAAATGAAGTGCTTTTAGAGGGTGTGCTTTCCTTTTGAATATAAAATATTAATTTTAGTTTAAGAATTTAAAAATATTATAGAAAATGAAAGATAAGAATTATACTAATGAAATAAAATTAAATAATTAAAAGTTTAGCGGGTAAAAATAATATCTGAAAATACCTTTATCTTTGTAGTAAGAAGCTAGCAAAGCAGTAAAGGAGCTGTTTCCTACCCTATAAACCATATATATTCTTGATCAGCATTAACAGGAGAACCTTTCTGGCCATGTCCGGAGGAAAATAAAATTTTAAAATTTTTTCAACATTTTATAAGGGGTTACATCGTCTAAATTCACAAAAAATGGCTAAAATCTTGATTTTTTAATACTTTAAATTTAGTATGCAGATTTGTTAACCTAGCAAAAATTGGCATAGAAAAGCTTTCCAAATTGATTTTAATGCTTTTTTGACTGAGCTATGATATTTTTAAACTTTTATTTGCAAAAAAAAATCTAATAAGATTGTGAATATATATCAATTTAAAGAATTTAAATATTTTTTGACTTTTAAAGTTTGTATGTATTATTCTTAGCCTATTAAAAACTATCTATGTAAGCTTTCCGATTTAAAATTAGAGCATTTTTTGCTAAGTTATGATAGATTTTTGAATTTTGGCTTCTCTAAGTTACTTTACATTCCTGGTTTAAGTCATTAAAATCAGTTGTCTAATAGTTTTCTCAGCATTTTAATTAAGATTTACTTATTTTAGTTTCTTATTTTCTATATTTATTTTAAATTTCTCACAAATTTCAACCACAACACATATTATATTTTATTCAGAAAGGGCATTCATTGTTGTTCCATAACATATTCAACATATTTTCCCCCCTTCTGTTGTCATGGCGAAGGACAAAAGCATGCTTGATAAAACAATTGCAATTTGTTTACACATGCACCGGTCTACCCGCACCCCTCTGGCCCGTATTTGCTGAGTTAATAGTTTATTATGTGATATTATTATTATTTTGCCGTGCGGATAGAAGCATAAGGATGGGGCATGGGCATTATCGATGGGAATATGCTGCCAAAAGGGTTTTTGTTGCCACTATTGTTTTGTGCCATTTTGTGTGTGCCCTTAATTATAATTGCGATTGTGATTGTGATGATTTAACAATGACAATAGACAATGCCCATTACTAGCCGTCGCCAGAGAGTCTTTGAGTGGCAATTGGAGCTTAACCATTTGAGTTATTAAATGGTTAAAATGTGCATTGTATTAGCAAGTACATAGCTCAAGGCTTAAATATCTGTCAATGTGGCAGAATATCGTAATACGTGAGGGTCAGTGGCAGGGGCTTAAAATAATGGCTTTAATTCGCACTGAGAGCTTATTTGTTGAACAATGTGTCATTATAAATGCCTTTTCAGTTGGGTCGAGAGGATTAATTTGTTTTAGTTGTGAAAATATTATATGAGCTGGCAATTATTACTAGGAATATTTGTTTAAAATGTATGCCATGTAATGTAATCTTTGTCTTAAAGATTTCTACCTTTGTTTTTGAAGTAAATAATGAAATGAATTCACAAAACAAAGTACACTTGATTTCCTTTCGATTTAAAACAAAGTTAAAGTCATATTTTTTGATTATTTGATGACTGTATATAACCCTATGTAACCCACAAAGTGTGCCATAGAAAATTGTATAAATTGAATTCAATTGAAATTACCACCTTGCACATTTCTTGGCCAGCACCACACACACACACAAGGGGTAACACCCTCATAAGCTAACTAGCCAGATTTTCCCCCTTATCTTTTGGGGGGGATTTCCCACCTGTTGATCCCAGTTTGCAGCTGCATCTCCTCCTGCTGCAGTGCCCCATTTTTGCGGCACGTTCGCGTCCCTCGTCCTCCCCCCAGGAAACGTACCTTTCAATGGCTCCTAATATGCGCTCAACGCTGCCACAATTCGTAATACACAACTAGGTTTTTCACCTTCCCCTTGGCAGCTTTTCCTTTCCGTTCGTAGTAATGTTTGTGCTGCTTTTCCGCATGCAATTTTACGGGCATCTAAGCAGCGGCAACAAATTTCCGCAGTCCGTCCGCATTGATCCCCGAAAATCCCCCTGTAACATTTTCATTTTGAATTTTGTGAAATTGATTTGGTCAGCAGTTTGTTGCAATTTCAATGGAAATGAAAATGCATATACATATATATTTTTTAGACCAACATAAAAAAGGGATAAAAGGGAAATTGGGCAAGTTTTAGCTTTTGGTTGCGGCTTATCTCCGGCCAGGAGTTTAATTACAATATGTGCTTTGGATTTGTATTTCAAAAGGCGATTTTTAGGTTTCTTACTTTATTTTGATTTGGATTTAAACTATAAAATTAATATAGTAACTATACAAAACATATAAATAATTGCATATAAGGCTAGAAACTTTAAAATACATTAAAACAGTTAAATTATATTGAAAATAGTTGGCATAATTGTTGTAAAATTGATTAAATTTATTTAAAATTTTAAATATTTCATTTCTTAAATTTAAAACAAATTAAATACACAATTTTCCAATTCCCCCCTAACAACACTTGATACACTTCCATTTATTTCTTTTTCTAACGCATTTCACTTGGTTCAGCAGCATGTGTTTGGCATTTAGTTTGGTTTTAATTTTTATTTTCACCAGATGTAGCCCAAAAAACAACCCAGTTTCGTGTGTTGCTGGGCAATCGTGCGCTATAAATGGAGATATATTCGTGTGTATATCTATCATGTGAACAATTTCCCTGTCGCGCTTTAGGACCTACTACTAGTTTTTTTTGTTTCTGTTTTTTATTTGTGCACCATCGACGACAGTTTGGTTATCCTTACAGTGCGCTAGTTTACCTATCGGCCATATCCATCGATAACAGCCCAGAACGGCGACCCACCAAAGCGATACCTGCAGCCCGCAATCAATAAACAAATAAATCTGCGCTCTCGCAGTGGCAGTGGAATATGGAAATAAATTCAATACAATAACTGAAGTATTTTAGGGGAGAAAATGTTTTGGGGAAGAAGAGTTGGTAAGTTATAAGATTGTTTTAACTTTAAAGAGGGTTTTATAAGGATAAATATTTTAATATTTAAAACTTAATATTTTAAAACTTAAGGTAATTATATGAATAAAATATAATATAAAATAAAATGATTATATAAAACGTTTTAAAATATAAACATGTAAAAAAAAAATCTATCTTTAATTCCTATTCTAAATAACAATAGTTACTTGCTAAAATATTTTATATAAATGAGTAAAGGGATTTAGATTACTAGATAGATTATATTAGATACTAATAGCATTAGATAAATATTTAATTATATTAAATACGGCAACTATTAAATTATATTAAATATGTAAAATATTCAAAAATATCCAATTAGAAATTTATAAAATTATCTTTTAATTTAAAATTTTTTTAAAATATTTCCCCTTCTATTTAAATTCAAAGTTCCTTAAATACCCTTCAGTTATTTGCCTTATATTCAAATGCTTTACTGTATTTTATCTGCGGAAGAAACCCCACCTGGCAGCCCTCCTTGTTTGCATTTTTACCTAGCTATTAGATAAACAACAAAAAAAAAAAAAAACTGGAATAAAATTTGTTTGCCAGGTTAGAGTAAGGGCTTTTTCACGGAATGAAAATATACTATTTTTTTTGTTGTGCCCAATTTTGTTTATTTTCAGTTGCATTGCATAAAATCCCAAGCGCTTGCATATTTGTTGGCCCTTTTTTTATTTAGATTTTCTATTTTATTTTTGTGTGTTGTTTTTTGGCTCTGCGAGAATTCGTAGCTTTCGGCAGTTGGTCACTTTTTTGCCCCGTATATTTGCTTGGGGTTCTCTCATTTTGCTGGGTCGTTCGAAAAAACTTTTTTGCCAATTTGTTGCATTTTGTTGACAATCCATGTGACATGGCTGCGACCTCTCCGCACAGTACTCGAAACCCTTCCTGGGGCTCCTTTTGGTTGTCTGGAGGGTCGGGTCGGGCTGGGCCCCAGCCCTGCAGTTGTTGTTGACTTTGAGTAGCTGGCAAAGTTCGGTTCCAAAGTGGGTTAAACAGTGGGGCGTAGGGCGTATGTGTAGGTGAGACAGTCTCTGGATCTGCGGATCCCGGGCGTGGCATGTCAGCAGCTCGGTTTTTGTTTTCCAAACTGAACGAGCTTCAATGTAGTCCCTCCAACATTTGCTGACTAATTTTACGTTGCAGGTTGTCGAGTCAGTGGGTCGTGGCAAAAAGTACATTTTGTAGCTGCTGCTGCTGACTTTTGGCTTTAAGGAATGTTTTTTTTTTTTGGGGATATATATTTGCCAGGGTTTTGCTTTAAGTTGGTTTATTATTTAACCTTTGAAGAGAGTTATGATTTAAGGTAAAAGTTAAAAAGGCAGACCTAAATGGGTCTGCTCTTAGTGGCCCAATTACAAACTGTATTTATTTTCATTTAAATAATATAATTTTTATAATATAATTATAATTATAATGTATAATAATATTTAAAAGTAAATAAATCATTTTATATTTAGGAATTCCTTTGAAAAATGTTGCTTAATAAATTCCCTTTTAAATTTCCAGGCGAAAGTCTGCTTAACTTTTCACCAAAACTCTCGTCTAGTTTCCAGTTCATTCGCTAATTTACTACCGACATCCCCTAATTAATCACCAATCTGGCGACCATAAAGGCTATGCAAATATCACGCATACGCCATGGGCGCCAGGCAGCAGCGCCATCTGTCGTCCATTTCTGGGCAGGCATTGAGGCGTGAAGCCAAAACTACCCACGTCACATTCCCATTCACATTCACAGCCACATTCACGTCCACATCCATGGACTAATGCCGCAGCAGCCGGCGGCATAGGGATAGAGCGAGAGAAAGAGAGATTTTCCGATTTGCGGGAATGACTTATGGAGCACTTTTGGGTGCGCCAGGGTAGGTGTTTGGAGGTATATCCTTTTTAAGGCACCTTAATCATGGCAAGGAACTTTTTGCCCCGGCACGAGTAGTTGGAGGGGCCCTGGGAGCCTTTTAGCTTTTTGTTTGTAATGAAAATTGACATGTCCTTCGTCGAATTGTTGCACTGACAGACGTGCCATAGACCTCACTCGACGACTCCTCCTTGCTCTTAGGGCTCTTCCCTTCTCCCCGCTGTAGCTTTAGTTTGCTTTTGTTTGGTCCCGACGCTTTGTCTTCGCGCTGTTCATTTACCGTGGGCCATTCACAAAAGGCCGAGGGCAGGATTCTACCCCACTGTGTTGGCATATCCCTCAATGCAGCCCCGAGCAGCAGGACTTTCCTGCTGTTATGGAGGCACCTTTGTGACGAAGATGTATCGGCCTGTTGGAGTCCCGAGTTGTGAGCGAGCACACGAGCTCCGCCCCTCTTATTCCCAACTTGTTGATGAATTAAAAATCAGCAAACACCGGTAGGAAAATGCGATTTCCCAGGAACCCTGAAGTGGGGGGCGGCTTTAATGGATCGTAGCAGTAATTGTGGGATTAATTTTAATGTTTTCCTACATCCAAGTGCATATTTTAGGGTAATCTAAGGTCAATGTTTATATAATATAAATATTTTAGAGGGCCTATTAATTTATTTTCTGATTTTGCAATCTTTTTTGCTAATTATAAGGGTTAAATATTGTTTATAATATATTTATATTTATTTTTGAGGGTTTATTAATTTAAGATCTTTATTTTTCTTCAGTTTTTCCTAATTATTAGGCTTAAATAATATTTTAAAAATATTTATAAATATTTTCAAGGGTCTATAAATTAATTATCTTATATTTTCTTTCTTATTTGCTAATTATTAAGCTTTAAAAACAAATGCAAATTGCTTTACAGAATCAAAACAAAAATTTAAACAAAGGAATTTTCTTTCTAAACTAAATATTTCAACACTTAATTGTTAAGCTAAAGTTATTTGATCAAAGTGATTCTTTTAATATCTCTCTCTGGTATCATTTTCTTTTAAAATTCCTTTGATATTTGCTAATTCCTTGGACCTTGCGTTGCCAAGTTTTTTCACCTAATGAAGCCAGAGTGGAGGGCTCATTAACCCATGCTCGGACCACCATCCTCCTTTATGTCCTTTCAGCTCCCAAGCACTATTATCTGCGTGTTATAAAGTTATCTTGGCCATTGCATCTTTTTCTCTTTGCTCTTGCTCTTCGGCCGGGGTCTGTGCCGCGGACAGTTCTCTTAATTGCTTGCCGCGTAATTAATTTAATTTTGGAAAACTTAAAACTGGCTCCAGCTCCAGCTCCGGCTCCTAGCCCTGTCTCCTGTCTTCTGCATAATTAAAACAAAGCATCGGCTTGCCCCGGCTTCTAATGAACTTTATTAAAGCAAAGCGTCCAAGAAAGAAAAACTTTTAAATAAAGTTTAAGCTAAAAAAAAGAACAAAATTAATATGCCAATTTGTGTTACTCTTTTTTTTTTCTCAGAGCCGAGTCTCCTTCAAATCCTTTTGTTGTTTTTGTTGTCGGCATAACGGACAAAAATTTTATTACACGGTTCAGTTAACAAAGTCTGCTATTGATTTCCTCTCCGCCGGATAGGTGAAAAGAATCCCCGACAGAGAGGCAACAAAAAAAAGGAGAAAAGGTTTTTGGTTTTTAATAAAAATTAATTGAAAAGGAAATGGTTAACAAAAAAAAAGTTGGCCAGCACAGCGGGTGCGTGGTTCGGGGGGGAATGTCTGAAAAGTTTGATTTTTGCTCATGATGATGGAACGGAAACCCACTCCAAGCTGGGGAATTGAGCGTGCTATTAAATTGATTAATTGGTTGGGATATATATGTATATACTTTAAGCTGTAAGACTAAAGTTAAGAAAGAGTTTTAATTTAATTGCAATTCAAACAGAGGAAAGGTGAAAAAAGGTAAGAGGATTATTTAAACCATCACAATTTCTTTTTAAAAAAATATAAGTACATTTATTTTAACTCCCACAGGACTTTACCAATCATAGAATTACCTCAAAGCAAAATCCAGCTTTAACATAATTACATGGCCAGGACTTACCTTTTGATGACACCTTTTGATGTGATTCCCCTGACGATGGACTTGCAGCAGCAGCCACTTCATAATTTCAGACAGCCTTCACTCCGGCTTTTGCCATCCGTTTTTCCGTCTGTCAATCCTGTCAAATCCTTTGCCACCGTTTGTCGCAGCACTTACATCGGATTGCAGACGTTGCTTGCCCCCCTCTGGCACAGCTCCTCGCTTTTATCAAAAATTAATATGACGAACTACTCAGACAAGGCTCCACATTTCCCCCCGCCTTCCACTGTCTGAGCTCTCAGGAATATTTCCACAAAGGGCATAAAGATTTGCTGGCGCCTTTCGCATTCAATCCAGAAAATATATCGTGTGGGGAGGAGGGGAATAGCACTATATTCATGCATGTAAAAGTTAGAAAGGGAGAGAATTGAGCCGAGATAGACAATGCCTTCTGTGTGCAACGTTCTCATTAAGTCGGAGGACTCAGGCGCCTTGTCAAGTCAGCGTAATGAAGCGATAAGCTGCTGACATATTGCCAAGTGCAACCTCAATCCATACATAACCTCTGCTGGCTTCTCCTCTCCCCTCCCTGCTGGTGCAGCAATTACCAGACAAACAACAATAACAGTTTGCCATGCAAAAATCAACGTCGAAAGTTCAACTGTTTGCAAATAATTTGCAAAAATCGTTTGAGCTTTGACTTGCTGTCCCAAACCCCCCTTTTGTCCCAGCCCTTCTTAGCCCCCCATTGCCGGATAGTTCATCTGCAGCTACATTGTTTGACACACATAGGTATGTATGTGTAAGTATTCTTGCACTGAGCGAGAAATCTGTACTGGAATCAATAGAGAAAGAAGGGTTTAATATTGGCATTGAAAACCTAATATGAATATGAATATAAACATAAGCCACATTATATAGATTTTGTTATGATTATATTGAAGCAGTTATCTCCGACTTTTAAGCTTTGACTTGCCCAAAAAATATCATAAAATAATATGGATAAATATTTAAATTTTTAAAGCCCTTTTGAGGTTGAAAAGATAGAAAGTCAGTGAAGGAATCATTTCCGACCCCATAAAACATATGTATTCTTGATCAGCATCAACAGGGGAATCTTTATAGACATGTTGGAAAGAAAAATAAAATTTTAGCCATTTTTTCAAAATTTGAAAGGGGTTACATCGTCAAATTTTTGAAAAATTCGAAAAATTTTGATTTCCTAAAACTAAAAGTTAAGTATGCATATTTATTACCCTATTAAAAACTAACACAGAACAGCTTTCCAAAATAATATTTATGGATTTTTGGCTTAGTTATGATATTTTTAAACTTTGATTTCTTCGAAAAAAATTGCACTAAAAAGTATGGGTAAATGTATAAATTTTAATACTCATTTGAGCATCAGAAGATAGTATTTATTCTATTTAAAAGGTATGACGTTTTCTTTCATTAATATATATATTTTTTATATACTTCCCACTCCCTATTTTTTCTCAATGTCTAAGTCAAACCCACACAAATACCAAAAAGCAGAGAGAGGCAGAGTCTTATCGGCAGCTGGAAATACCGTTCGCGCTTTGCCTTCTTGTCCGACCTCGCCACGCAACGCTAAGCATTTTGACTATGCCATATTTCACAATCGTACCAACAAAAATATAGATGCCAGACATATGGATGCATTCACATCATCGGTATAGCTATATCTGTACAGATGTATGTATATATACCAATCCGAGCACAATGTGCATAGCCAAGGCACAAAGCCAATGCTGGGTAGCAAGGTATTCAAAGGGATGATAAATAAATCAGCAGAGTCGGAAATAAACATCAAATAATTATTAAAAATATTGGTAAGTAATATTTTAAACATTGTTTTTGTTTATTTGTGGTATAGGCACCTTTAAAAGTTGTTTTTTTTATTTTAAGATAATCTTTCAATACCTTAAGAAGTGTGGCATAATTTTTCTAAATTATTTTTGTGACTTTTAAAAGTCAGAGGAAATTATTTTAAATTATTTGAAGAATATAATTAGATAATATATTAAATATAAATATATTAGATACATATATTAGATAATATATTAAAATATATTAAAAGTCAAAATCTTCTGGTTATGTAAGTTAAATATTAAACCCACCTCCTTTTCCTGCTTCCGGCTGAGTAAGAGGTATGAATAGAGGAAATTTTCCGGTTTTAACCGCCATGCCCTAGCATCGACTTGGCATTTTTGCCTCAAAAATGGATGCCTAAGGATCCCCCGCATCTTTGCAGGCGCTTTTCCAGTTCCCACTCCACTTCCAGTTTCAGTTTCAGGTCGAGTTCGAGTTTGAGCTGCAGCTGCAGCATTCTCTCGGCTTGTTTATGGCAGCGGCATGTACATATGACAGTTGCATTCAATCAATATGCAGGCAGACGCATCCAGAGCCACCCCAGCCCACTTGGGCCTGATTCTGAGGGTCCGGAAAAGGGTCTCTGGGATGTCGGATGTCGAAGCCAGGGCCTCCCTTCTATGCATTTCGAGTTGCATACTTTTGTACTGGTGCCTGTGACTCGGATTGGCATTCGCATTCGCATTCATATTCACGTTTCGCATCGAACATTGCATATTGATCTTGGTAGGGATGGGAAACTGACTGTTTTTTTTGGAAGCAATTGAGATGGAAAAATATTTGAAACACTAAGGATAAGACAAACTATGAGAGAAATGTGGAGATATATACATACCTATGGCGTGTATTTTATCAACTACTGAATGGGTTTTGTTAATATCACATCATAAAATCTAACAATTTAAACCAAAATTTTAATGATTTTATTATAGTTTTTATTTTAAAAGAAATTCTTAGCTATTTGGCATCACTATTGCTTGAAGCAGAGCCTTTATACTTCTCATTGTACGAGTATCAGGGGCTTCCTTTTAGCTCCTTTTGTGCTGGAATTTATCAATATGCATTCCGTTCGGTGCGGCGTTTTCTCGGCGATTTTGCATACTTGTGAGCCACCTTACAGCAGCGTTATTATTAATTTCCCGGGGTCCTCTTTTAAGGATCCTTCGAGGCCATCCCCTTTCGTGTTGTGTCGGGGCGTGTCCGTGCTTAATGTTTGTCCAGTGCCACATGCTTGTAATGTCTCCCTTTGCCTGATATCCTTGTTTTTTTCGATATTTGTTCCTTTTTTAAGCTTCTTTTTTTTTCTCCCCTCTGGCCACTTGACATTGTGTCTCGCATTACCCCGCCCCATTCTGACACTTGTCACCTCTGAAATACAATAAAAGTAACACTTCAAATGCCAAGACACACTCTCGGGGTCAAGGTGAAGTACAAGGAGTGCTCCTTCGTGTTTGGACATCGAGGGAGGAGTGAGCGAAAATCCTGGCATTCTTGGGGATTGTGGCAATATTTGAGGTTGTGAAATAATTTTCCAGGGAATTTTCCGATTTAATTGGAACTGGGAATTCCCGCAGGCAAAATCAAGCATTGTCAGTTGGAAAAAGGAGCAAGAAAGCTCTATAGATTATTTCAATAAAAAGTGAAATTTCCAGGAATCATTTATTGAGATAAAACATCAAGAATGAAAATAGCTTATTGGCACTTAGAGGAGGGTTTTTCATATACATATATCGTTTTAAATTTATGTTTCTAGTTTGGAGAATGTCTGTCTTTTTATAGTTTGTTTAAACTTACTAAACAGTTATTATAAATGCCTATTTAATCTTTCTTTAACCCTCTCAAATTTCTATGTATTTTTCTTTCACCATTTACACCTCAATTAGATAGTCATCAATCTATATACCTTTCAAATTTCATTAACTTAACGGCTAAGGACTGACTTAACCCTTAACCCGATCCTACTTACCCTTCGCTTGACGCTATTGAAAGCCTTGCCATTTCTCATCTCTCTGGCTTTTCTTTTTATTTGGCTGCGTTAAAAGCTTTTTTAAGCCGCTTTTATCAGGTCTTTTATGAGAGACCCACCTCATTTCTCGGGTTACGTATAGAACAACTCTTTTGTTTACTTAGGCATCCCACGTCCCGCACACCTCCTCCCCCTCGCAAACATACATACATGTCATTACAAACAAATGCCACATCCTCGGGCTGAGGCCATTTGAGGTCTATAAATAAAACCCAACAATGGGTCTCCATCTAACAGATTTCCTACGCAACACTCCCCCTAAAGCCCCCTATTTCCCTGCAGCACGCGTTAACGTAAAAGATTAAATTCGTTACACGAGGAAAATCCAAATAAAAAAACACAAAAAGGAGGGTTTTAGAGAAGAGACTCGACTGTGGATTGACGACTAGTGATGTTCTTAAAAATCTAAGAAATTTAAGTATGGCTTTAAACAAGTAGGTATCCTTTTTATATCCTAGAAAATATCAGTCTTAATTAAAAATTCATTTCTAGTTTAATTTCTTCAGCAAACATAGCATACTTTTCAGCTTTAGTTTATCCTTTTATCCAAAAACTCCATATACCCTTGTAATTTACGAGTAGCGGGTATAAAAACTGGTAAACATGTTGTGCCACGCCTCCTCTGGGCTAAGATTCTTGGGAATTATTTTCTTCTTCGGCAGTGTTGGGTGGAAAACTTGCCTCATTTTCTCATATTTTTTTTTCGTTCTTCATATTGTTTCTTCTTCTTATTGTTTTTCCGCGTCAATTTCCTATTTGTATTTGTGACAATTTCTTTTCGCTTTGCGCCGTTTCCTTGGCTTTATTGCTTTTCTTTTACTTTCTATTACACTTGATTCTTTCTTACAGTTTTTCTTTATTTTTCTTTATTTATTTTTTTATTTTCGGTTGGTGTTTTTTGTTTTCCTCATTTTCAATGAACTTTTGTTTGACTTTCCGACTTGCCTTGCCTTGTAGTTGTTGCTTTTGTTGCCTTCTATATTTATAAGTAAAAGTGTTTTTTTGGGAAACAAAAGGTGAAAGTTTCAGATGCTATTTGCTCTGGAATCTTTTCGCTATATTTTCTCGTTTTTCGCATTCTGTGCCGTTGCCTATTTGGGGTTTGAGTTGAGACTTTGATTGGCATTAAAAGTGTTATATGAGCTACGCATAAGTTTTAATAGCCTTGCGGGAGCCGTCATCGTCACAGACAGACAGACAGACTGCGCTCAGTGGCGTATAATTTGGCTTTTCTTCTGCCGATTTTCCATTTCCATTGCGCTGTCGTCTCGTTCTCGTAATTGCGCTCGCTTTCCCTTTCATGCAGCCCCTCTGCAGCCCCTCTGGGTTTGTGTATGTGACAAAGTTTCGGTTTGATGCTTGGACTTTAGTGTCGGCCATAAAATACTTAGTCTCTGCGGGTGTGCGTGAGTGGGCACTGAGAAAAAAGGGGTTCTACATATTATAAGCAGGTTTACTTAAGGATAAAAGGGTACAATGTGAGTCTAAAATATTATATATTTATAAAATAAAATATCCAAAAAATATTTTCTTTCCTAGAACTTCTTCACTTTGCAACTTCCCCCTTTTCTCCCTCTGTAGTAGTTGAGTTTGGAATGAAAACGCTTGTTTTTACACTCTTTTCTTGATGTTTATTGTTATGCCATCGCCATCAAGCATCAGTCGTAGCTTCATCATCATCAGTGGAATTGTCATTGTCCTTGGCGGTATTCAATCAAAGCTCAAATAGCCAGGATTAGTAGTTGAATTCTATTCGTGTACTTTGTGTACAATTTCATGTCCCTTTAATTGCTCCAGAATAGCTGATTTGATGGCGGGCTTTTGCAGTTACAGCCAGGTGATAAAATCAGACGTCAATAAAATTCTACTAATTGATTAATCCTCAATGATGGAATTGGAAAAGGAATTTAATTGAGTTAAGAAATAATTCATGGTAATGTTAGCTAAAAAGGGAGAAATATTTTGGGTTTATAGTTATGAGTTTATTCATTAAAGAAGTTAATTTCTTTCTCACTTATTTAACCTAAACTCTTTCTCAAATTAAACATAAAAACAAAATGCTAAGAAATTAACAATATAAAGTACCAATCAATTAGAAAACATTTGTAGTTTTATATTCCAATTCAACTTTATATTTTGCATGTATAAAACCCCAAAAAGAAACCTTCAACAAATGATAAATCCAAATGAAATACCCCGAAATACATGAGTAAACTTTTGATATGACTTCAGCATTTCACACAATCAACAAATTTAGCTTTCATTGCCTTCTGCCAGGTACAATTTATCAGAAGTTTCATTTCAATTTCCCCAGATTCCTTCGTCGTGCTCAACTATCCCTTACAGGCCTTAAACCCAACTAAACAAGGAAAAACTTAAACGAGCAACAGCTTCGCATTAAGCAAACAATTTTCTGCTCATCGTTCTGGTTGCTTTTGTGGTTCAAAAAGGGTATGAAAGCGTTTTGGATACACTTTTTTAAGGGATGTAGTATTAGAGAAGTTTTATATTTATAATTAAGAATATTTTTCTATAAGAAATTCTATAACCATCAAGGCAAAACTCTAAAGAAAGGTGGGTATATAATTATGTTGTTAAATATTTAAAAATTATTCTGAAGTGTTTAAGTCTAGTTTTAAATTATTTTTTACTTATTATAGGAACCACTCTTAATATTTATTAAATATTTAAAATATCTATTTAAATATTTAAGTAATTCAAAAAGCATTCCCATCTTCGGTGTTACCGTGCATTTTTCAAGTTGTTTGTTGTCTTGTTTGAAAATTTAACCACAACAGAACGAAAGTAACGGCAAATCTCACTTTGAATATTTCATGAGTTAAGTTTCCATTTCATTGTTTCCACAAAATTGTCTTCACTGCTCTTTTCCATGCCCTCTGTGCCCTAAATGCTCAATGCGTATCTTCAAAATTGTTTTCGCTGCTTGTTTTCCAAGGGATGCGAAAATATTACTGCGAATTTCAAATGCAATTTGCTGCACTTTAAAGTTGTCTTCCTTTTTTCGCCCCTTCTTCCTGACTGAGGCAGGATCTCTGTGCAGTTTTTTATTGTTTGTTTTGCCACTGCAGACACGTACGACGAGGAAAAGGAGCTCTCGAATGAAGTTGAGACACATGGCTGGCGAAAAAGTTTGCCATTTCTGCATTTCCTCCCCATTTTCCCTGCTGCTGCCTTTCCTCCTCTGGTTATTTTTCTTTTATTATATGATTGCCATAAGTTTTTGTCGCGCTTGCTTTGCTTTGTGATGATGTGATTGCAAATATATAAACACGTTTAATGGCTCGAAATCTAATGGCTGTTGGCTCAAAGTTCTTTGTGAATGAAGCTCTGGGGGAAGGAGAGTTTGAAGGCTTATGAGATGCAAGTATTTAGCTTTATATATCCTGTTTTATTTATTATTTATCTAGTAAATCTTGAAAATCAAGCAGGCCTGGTGTTAACTAAGGCTCAGTTGATATGCATTCCAAATTCGGTTTCTGAGCAGTAAACATCTCTCAACATTTTAGATTTTAAAAATATAACAATTTTTTATTTGTTTCTTTTGGATTTTTCAAGATTTAAGACTTTGACCAAGAGATACGTAAACGTATATTAACTTTTAAAGGAAAGTGTGCAAGGTCTGGCTTATTTTCTTAGTTTAATTACAAACCAAGTTTCCATATTTCCCCCTTTAGATGTCGAAAACCTATTCAGTTCAGGCGGACAATGTCTGTTTTACCAAACACCACCAGGGCCAATGGTCACGCTTCCAAATCTTGGCCTGGATCAGCTATGAATTAAACACACATCTATACAAAGTCGAAGAACTTGGCACTGGCGCTGCTTATTGCTGCCTTATGGACAAGCTTTTCCCCGGAACCATAGATATGCTCAAGGTTAAATGCCAAGCCAACCAGGAGTACGAATTCTTGGCCAACTTTCGACTTGTACAGAATGCCTTTGACCAGGTCAAGGTGGCTGCACAGATACCGATGGCCCAACTGGCAAAAAGACGCCTGAGCGATAATCTGGAGTTTGCCTGTTTTTTTAGACGGCTCTACATAAGAAACTATGAGAAGCTTATCCGACAGGGCTACGATCCTGTGGCTGCCCGCGGCAACCAGTTCATCGGATTGGGTCCTTACAGATCTCCCACAAGGAGCCAGGTCCAGGCTATGCAGTCTCATCGAAGAGGGGTCAGGGTGTCCACTAACTGGGATATAGTTCCGCGGAAGCGGAAGGAAGAGGTTTCATCTAAGAACGGTGAAGGTGACCAGCTCTGTGTGGAAGGATAAAGACTTTGTTATTAGGCAAAATAAGTAGTGTAATAAAAATTGTCAAACATCTTCTTAAAAAATTGTATTAAGAATATTTTAAAAGTGATATTGTAAGGGTACATCTTATTTACCCCAAAAGTTAAATGCTAATTTCCATTAAATATTCTGCAGTTATCCTCTGTTAAAAAGTCTTTCTTCAACTGGAATTTTCAGTTCTTCACGGCAGTCATCCATCAAGACATATTTATTGGGATTGCAAGAGCATCTACCCGCTGCAACCTCTCTCATTCACTCTCCCACACACCAGAATTTGCAATCACACACACACAGAGAAGGCAGAACAGGACATGGGGTGGTAATGGGGTATGGGGCTGAAAATGCATTTCCTATAGACGCATCCTTCCATTAAGTGGAGCCTGTGAGAGCCGGAGCCGCCTTCGTTAGCTTTGACCGCAACAGGCAACAAATCAACTTAATTGTGTGTAGAAACGTCAGAGGCCAAACCATGTGACACTTCCTCGGCTTTGAAAGTTTTTGGCCCGAATTTGCATACTGGGCTAAGAGATGGCTAGGCGAAGCATGGCTTCATATATTTTCCATCATTTAAAGGCAACTCAAATGGCAATATTCTCGAGCTGCCTTCCCCCCCTTCCGGGCAAATAAACATCCGCATCCATGGGCATTTAATTAGTGTCACTTCTCCTTCGGGCTTCTTCCGATTGCTTTAGTTTGACGGCTGACTGAGGAGCAGGAGGGAGGTATTACGTGGAGGGAGGGGTGAAAAGGTAGCAGCAACAAGTAAATTTAATTACACACACGAAAGTTGATGTCTTTTTCTCCGCTCGCTTTCGCTGAAGTGAAACGAAACTTCTCTAACTCGGGGAGTCAACTTTTTATATTTCTTTTTGGTGCTGGGTAAAAATTTTATTTGCCAATTTGCTTTGCTCTTGATTCTGTAGAGAAGCACTGAAGAGTTTCCCTACTCCCACTCCCCCGTAATTTTCATTTCCCTTTCCCTTTATACTCTCTAAATACTTTTTACACTGTCGGAATACAAACTGGGATAATAATTAAATAATTGCAACTGAAGTAGGAAAAAAGGAACATTGTAATAGAAACTGTACTAATCTTTTACTAGGATAAGGTTTTAAGCTATTTATAAAATTGAATTATAAATTTAACCAACTAAATTTCAGGCAAAACCTAATTACTCAGTGAAGCTTCGTTTCTTTCTCAACTTTAGATTATAAAACTAAACCTACTTCAATCCATAATTTCCTACCCTTTATTTCTTTCTCTGCATACAATTTGGCATACGAAACCCAACACTCGCATGACCCAGGGCAAATTTAATTTAAATGAACCAGCATCAGCAGCAGCAGCAGTGAGAGCACATTACGCATACGCCGCGTTGTACGGGGAAGTGGCATCGCAGTTGTCTTACAGCAGCTGCTGGCAGCTGTTACCCCGCACAGTCAAAACTCGCTGGCATTTTAGCCAAACACAAGCGAATAATAATAACAATATTATGCTTTGTCTGAGTCGTGTGCCTCTTGAAATTTTAATGACTAAATGTCACATTAACAGCCGAAATGAATTTTCACGATACGACAGTGGAGCTGAAAAATGTAGCTCCCACGAGCGAAAAAAGGGAAAGGGGGCCCAGGTTTGCAAAACAACTTGTACACTGAGGGAAATTTCATGTATCATATATTTATTCTTAAATTTTATACAAGTAATTTATCAGAGAATATAAGTTTCTTTGGAATATCTTAAATTTTTAAGACAAGTTTTGTAATTTATAAGTTTTATAACATTATCAGAATCTTTAACTATTTTTAAATATATAAAAAATGTACATAAGGCATCCAAGCTATCAGCATTATATTTTAAATATTATTTAATTTAAAATTATAAAATTTTTAAATTAATCTCCCATTTTCTACTCCCTCATTTGAGCCTAATTTAACTCGTGTCGTAAGCCCATTTTTCGCCCTGTATCTTGAGTCATCAATCTGTGCGGCTGTTATTGCTGGCTGGGTGTTGTTACCGCTGGCTGCTCCTCCGCTTGTCATGTGGCATCATCTCCACCTGGCGGAGCCGGTGGCTCTGCTCCACCGTTCACTTACCTCAGTCCATCAGACAAAGCTTATTTCGCGCTCGACTGCTTGACTCGGCTTGGCCCGGCGAACTGACTGAATGACTGAGTGAATGACTGGCGGCGGAGGGAGTAGGTGGGTTCAGGCCGCACCTCACACCTGCTATCACCTGGGCCTTTATTATTCTTTCTCCGCCATCGCCTTTGCCTCGCTCACATATACAGAGCTCGTGTGAGCAATCAAATTGGCGTTGCACGTAGCAAGTTAAATCTGGAACATAACTGCGGGTATGGAATGGCAGGAGGATTCGCCATAAGGATGCGGAGCTTGGAAGGGAGGCAAGAAGCAGTATTTGATTTCATTTTGATTGATATTGTTTGCTCGCTGATATTTTAAGCTGATTATATGCAGAGCATACTCTTTGCGAAAGCCGACAGGACATTTAATTGTAATGCTTCCACAGGATTATGGATAAAATATGTTGGGAATATGTGGCAGGGTTTACAATAATATAATACAAATTCTAAAATAATTTAATACAAATTAATACTGAAGAATTTAATGAACAATTAAATAGAGTTCCAACACACTTTATGCTCTCATATTTCAGTTCTACATAGAATTTTTAGCTATCTAAAGGGTGTTGCTTCTTTATTTAGATTTAATTAAGGATTTAAATTACCTTAGCCTCATCCCTAATCTCATATTTTCCAGTAAAACCTTAACTCTAACCTCCTGACCTTTGTATACCATTTAAAAAAAAACAATTGACTTCCCCTTAGATTAAATATGTTTCGTGCTTGGTAAGCCACACCAGCCTGCTTTCTGTTTTTATCAAATCCCTCCTGAGCTCATTATCCTTAGGTGAGATAGAAGCTACCACAGGACACGTCTGATACCCCCCCTGCTCGCCCCATTAGCTATCGTTATCTACAGAGAAGGCCAAGCGAATTCCCATTAACTGCATTTCAGCGAAATGTCAACTGGATTTTGCTCTTGCCCGTTTTCCGCTTGGCTCGCTGCTGATGTGACTCTGCCTGTTGTTTTTGTGTGTGTTTTGTATCCTTTTTGGCTGAAAGGATTACCCGAGTCGCTACTGCTGCCACTGCTGCTGACGATGTCCTTCGCCATCGCATAAGTTGTGCAAATATATACACATGCAATGACTTACAACTGATTTAATATGATAATTGGAAAGTGAGTCAAAAGATAAGGGGCCCACGCACTCGACTTTCCCGCCATAAGTGCCATGTATGGTAGCTTTAAATGCTTTGACAGAACCCTGAATGAATCACACTCGCTGCCATTTGCCATTCATGCAGGAGAACTTGAAAGGTTTCACGGCTAACACAAACCCCTCTCCTCGTAGCCAACTCGTGTGTGCTGCTGCTTTTTATATACGTTCTTTTTTTCAATTCTCAACTGCCTCAATTAGGCGGCTTCCCAGCACACAAACACCGGCTACATTTAGAGCCAAAGTCAAACTCAAACTCAAATTTAACCCAACCAACTTAACATAACCAACCAACAGGCTGGTGGCTTCTAGGCAAAAAACGTGCAAAAGAAGCAAAAAGTTTATATAAATGCTTGTTATAAAATTTAATGAAACCGCCACACGATGCGGGGAGTGGTTATATATATATTTTTTTTGACTGCTTACCGGGTTAGGGTGTTGCTTAGGATACACCTCCGTTTAAACAACAAATATACTTTTTATTTAGATTTTTGAAATATTTAAAAAGTAGCAAGTTGCTTGGTTAACTTTTTAGAAAGATGGTAGTCTAGGAAAGTTCTTAAATTTGACTTATATAACTATTATAACTATAGCTTATTAGATTTAATTTCTTAAATATTTATTTTTATCACTCTGGGACTTTTTTAATCATATTAATTTCCCAAGATACTTTACAAATAACCTAAATATTCATTTATATATAAAATATTTATAGTTTAAAGTAAAATTTGTATCGAAATAAATATATTTTCCTTACCTTTTCCTGCCTTGTGAGAGTATTTCTTCCATTCCCCAAAGAAATTATGAAAAAGCCCTTCCTGTTGGCCCTTTTCCGCTGACGTTAGCTCACATTCTGCTGCTCTTATATATACATTTTTTTTTTTTTGGTAAGGCAGCAACCGTCTTAATGGTTTATGAATTTGCTTATCACGTATTTTTCCAGCGGGCCATATACGCGGTCGCTTTTCGCCAAATTAAATGGGTCGTACGTGTTTGCATAAAAGAGCAGAAATTTCCCTGAGACCCGGAAAACCCCCTTACCCCTTGAAACCCATTCGGCTTGGAGGCTTCATTAGCCAAACGGTCAGGAGCAAGATGGTAGCAAAGGAGCTGCAGAAAAATATATTCCTCGGTTGGTTCCATTTGTTTTAATATTCCTCGGGTGTTTTCTTGGTTGCCATGTAAAATTTATTCGCTGAAAATCCCGATCCCCCACTCCCCGGGAAAAGTACATAAAAACTTGAAGTTTGGAGCCAAAGTTTTCCATTTAACGCTTGCTTGACCATCAAATTCACTTTCATCCCTGGATGTCGCCACCATTTCGCTTTGATGACTCGGATGCGGGTGTGAACTAAGAACTAAGGGATCTCTCAGTCCAGTGCTTCTATTCTGTGTGTGGGTTTTCCCCGGGATTACTCTCTCTCCAATGAGCTGTAGAATACATATTTAAAGTTGGCACAGGCTTCATTGGTAATCAAAGAAATTACCAAATCTTTTTAAAGTAAATTGTTTTTTTATTTGTTTTAACTTTTTGGCGGGTGGCTTTTGCTCTTCTCTGTCCCCAAAGAATTGCCATCGTTTCTAATCAGCCTGATGCAAGCCAGGGGGAAAAAAGGAAGAAAGGAAGTCAGGTCCTGGCTCATTAGTAAGTCAACCAGACCGCCAACAAATCGTCCACTTTACTCGGTCTCCTGGCGTCTTCTGGGGAATGGGTTGGACTTCTTTGCGATAGCACGTGCCCGGGAAAACGAGTGAAAAATCCCCAAATAGTTGGACTATCCTCCCAGCACTTGTCCTTATTGAGGCGATCCTCTGGCCGGGCTCTGAGATGCTTTGCTTTTTTGCGGTTCCTATGTCAAGCTGTCAGCCAGTCCATCTGTCTGTTAGCCAATCTGTCAGTGGGTCAGTCGCTCCATCTGCCAGTGGTTGGATGGCTAATAATCAGATTGACTGGGTGCGGTGAAATGTTTCACATCCTAAGTCAACAGGAAAACACAACCATTTTTGGCAATTTCATTTATAAACCGAGACAAAGGGGGAGAGGGACGGGGACGACCATCCTTAAGTGATTTTCGGGGGCACACAAGCTAAAAGTATTATGATATATACATAAATACATCTCTCTGCTAACTCGTTTTGCAGCTTTTACTTTTCCATTAGTGCAGAAATTTTGTGCTGAATGCATCCCCAAGGTAACCTTTGACTCACATTTCCTGTGCCCCTCTCCTGCATGGCTGGGATTTTAAAATCCATTTGAAGATATTTGCCCAATAGCTGCAGCTGTTTGGGAACGGGAACACCGGCTCTGGGCAAAAAATGAAAGATATATGTGTGTGGGGAACCCAGAGCGTCGCATTATGAGACGACAAAAATTGAAAACTAAAGTGCACTTGTGCGTCCTCCTCGGGGAGTGAGTGAATGAGTGAGCGAGTGAGTGAGTGTATACTCGAGGCAGGGGTTCAGTTTTCGGGAATGGTCGACCAAAATCCAACCAGAAAAGGCAAGCTCGTTAGCATTCACTTGACTTGGCCGGGACTTGGCTGCGTTTTCTTTGGGTCCTGGCAATGTTTTGCTTGCGCATTCCTTGAATTTGTAGTTCATTATACGCGCGAGTATTTTTTTGGAGGGGGTTTTGGGGGTGCTTTGCCTCTTTAAGGACAATTTTGGGATTGACAAAGTGCTCGGGGAGTATGGGAAATATTTGTGGGGATATGAGATGTCTGATTCAAGCGGAAATCTAAGGGAACTTTTTTAAGGATGTTACAAAATTCTATATTTTAAGGTAAGTTTTCTTTTATAGTTTCTTTTTTCTCTACTAAAGTATCACCTGGGGAAAGATGGCTTTGATAATATGGAGAGCCTGTGGCATATTTATTTATACTTTTAAAATAATTTTAAAATGCAATTTCTAAATAAATAAATTATAAAATTTTAAAACAAATACCTAAAGGTCAAAATAGTGTACCTAAAAAATCATAGAAATATATTTCCAATGGTCAACGAATTACTGTAAATTTAAAAAACAACAAAAAGTACAAAAAATAGTAAAAAAAAGTGTATACATTCCACAAACAACGAATTCCATGTGTGGTGAGGTAAACAAATTTTCTAGTTGCTATATTTTCTTTCTATTTTCCCCCTTTGGTGACACTCGAGTGGCTCTTGAAGCACGCGCGCCATTTTTTAGCACAAATAACGAGGCAAATTTGGGTAAACGATAGGCTGCCTTCCCAAAAAACCGGGGGAAATGAAGGGGAAATGAAGGGAAAATGAAGGGAAAATGCGATGGGTGAGCACACTTTTGTGCCTTTGGGGCACAAAGAATCGTGGCAACCGTGGCAGCTCTAAAAAAAAAGAAAACCTGAAATCCATCTCAATAGCTCCGCAGATAGAAGGATTTTTGCAGCACCAGAAATTTTCACATATCCAGATTTTTTCATACGTTTCGGGAAATCGAAAGCCCGGAATCGATGCCAACTGATTGATTGACAATAAGCGTAAACTGCCGGCTTAGACAAATGCGATGAATGGCTGAGTGGTTGGCTGTGTGCAGTTCTGACAAATATGATTAAATCGTGCCGCAGAAATGCTTACAGACATTTGCTTTTGATTTGCATTTCTGGCTTTCGAAATGTTATGTACAAATTGATTCATTGGAAGCAACACACAATGACTATTGTGCTTAATTCCGTTGTGGTTGTCGGTTGTCCTTTACATTGTTTTCCCGAAACCAAATCGATGATAAATGAAGTGAAACGTGCCCGCAAAAAGCATTATGCAAAAGTTCTTTGGCCATTCCATTGGGGAAAATGACGCGTGAGCAATTTTCTCAAAAAGTTGAATTAAATGGGAAAATGCCATCTCGTCATTGGGCATTTTCGTTTGGCATTTTCCTTGCGGTTTGGGTGCTCCCTTTGTCTTTTGAATTAAATCGAACAATGCCAATCGAAGCGTGTTGCATCAATTTTGATTACATAAGGGAAAATTGAGAATAAATGTTATGAAAAAAAGTGGAATTTGGTAAGCTAAGAATTTATATTTGGGATATATTTTCCCTTTATATATACTGTGTTTGCTAGTGTAATGTATTTATTTAAAAATGACAATTATTAATTCTTATGCAAGCATCTCAAAGCTGTGCCGAAACTTTTACCAGAACACCATCCATAATCTCTCTGTTTGAGGATTTCTTTGAGTGCTTGGCCAACCACGGGGCGTATGCGTAATGCACTGTTGGCAGCGGCTAAACTCCGTTGCTGCTTCCCGCACTAATTGCTTTAAGCACATAATTATACAGTCATCCAGGACACAAACACACACACACACAAACGTAAACATACACAGCACACAACACACCCGAAGCTACACGGCGTATGCGTAATATGCTAATTTATCATACTTTTTATGCCACCCCGCTGCATGCCCCCGCCTGCTGCCCACTCTTACACAACTTTATGGCAGGGCAAAACATGAAAAATGCAAAAATGTAAAACAGTCGCCGACCCCGGCACCTATGCGTGGCTATAAATTTGCCAGTCTGGGCTCGAGAGTCCTTTCTTCTTTTTTTTTGGGACCCGCTCCTCGTTCGTCTCACTTTGCTACACTGGAACAAAAGGCGGCCATGAATGGGGGTGAGACAGAGAGTCGAAATGAGAATTGCTGAAACGAATCCTCTCGCTTTGGTCTCTTGAGTTGAAAATTTGAAAATTAAATGAAGTCAGTAACTGTGTCAGTGACGGAAATGAGTTTGTCTCCTCGCCAAGGACCTCGCCAGCTCACATACCTCTCTCTCTATCTCTCTCGGCACACACAAAACAGTTAACGTTGCATGAAGTCGGCACTGGGAGTATTTATGACTTTCCAAGTTGAATGTTGAATGTTGTATGTTGAATGAATTCATTAGCATTTGGCATTTGCATCGCCAGACAGACGGGCCAAGGAGGAGCGGAGGTGGAAAAGGAAAGCTGCCATCAATCATCTAACCAAAATGCCGGACGATAAATTCATCGAGTTCAATAGGCAGCCACCGGGTCAGCCGATCAGATGTACTATATGTGTATGTGCTTGGCAGTAAACCAACTGCTCAAGTGTTGCAGTTGATTGACCAAATTGAATTATGCTTTGTGGCCCTAACTGGGGATGGAACTCTGCGTTTCTGATGGCTCCGATTGGAATAGTTTTGGGGGTTTTCAGCAGACCGAAACAATCAGTCTGGAGAGAGCAGAGTGCAGAGTGTGTTGTAATGTTTCATTTTAGATTTTGAATTGGCCTTTGAAGGTGGGTTATGAATTAAGTTAGCTTCCTTTCTAGTTTATACATCACATTTGGATGTAATTAACAATGCTTTTTTTAAAATTAAAAGTAAGCTCGAAATTTAATTTTTCAACTCGATAATTTCAACTCAAAGTTCCACTGCTCAAAGATCCTTAAATAATTTCCAAAGGTCGCGCTCAATTTCAACTTTTAATTGTTTAAGCGGGGAAATCAATTTGCCTGACATTAAGCCAGTAATAATTAACTTACAAGTCTCCCCTTTGTTGTTATCCTTCGGGAATTAAATTAAAAGTTATACAAGCAAAATGTCTTTCGAAATTAGACTCAAGGCAGCCACAAGAGCATCCACGAGAGCCTCCAAGAGATTCTCAGAACTGCTGGTGACATTTTGCTAAAAAACAGCAGGAGAGAAAATCATTACGCCTCAATGCCCGGCTAATAAACAAACAGAATTTTCCGCAATTTTTGTCAGTTGAAAATGCGAACAAAATGTACAAATTGTTTGATGCTATTTGCCTTTTGAATCCGATGCTGCAGACCTTGCCAGGATTCTGTTTACTGGCGACTTTCTGCTCTGTATTTACTTGCGCACAAACAAACGCAATTTGCTTTTATTGAGTGCAAATATTTGTTTAATATTTTGCAATTTAATTTACAGCCATTCACATTTCCAGGACGAAGTCAGTTGGACTCACTTTGCTTAAATGGTATATCACTTTATTCCGTTTTATTCCAGTTCGTTTGGCCATTGCCTGCTTCGTTGCGGACGAGTTTTTTATATGGAAACATTTATATACAGTTTTTTTTTCTGCCAAATGAACAACATAATTTGATGAATTTTTTTATTTGCTTAAAAGCTTGAATGACTTTGATGCATTTTTAAGCAGGCACATCGCTGTAAGTTTGAATATAATTCTATAAAAATTTATTTTAAACAATAAAATGATTTATTTTTATCAAAAGTTAAAGTTTTTTATAAGTATTTTACAAGCAGGTAAGTAAAATATTTGGTCGTAATAAAAAACTAAAATAAAGTTCTTAAAACTGCCTATCATCTTGTCTTGCCTTGTTTTATTATTTTAACAAGAAAGAAAGCTAACTTTGGCCAGCCAAAGTTTGTATACCCTTGCAGGTAACAATTAAAATATATCATAACTAAGCCAAAAATGCATTAATTTCGATTCGGAAAGCAGTTTTGTGTTAGTTATTATTAATCTAAAAAAACTGCATACCAAATTTAAAATTTTAAGAAATCAAAATTTTTGGCCATTTTTCCTAATTTTAATGATGTAACCCCTTATCAAATTTCGCAAAAATGGCCAAAAAATCGATTTCTTCCGGACATATCCAGAAAGATTCCCCTGTTAATGCTGATCAAGAATATATATGGTTTATGGGGTCGGAAATGATTCCTTGACTTAGAAAAATATTATTTTGTATTATAAAATCGGATTTTTATATTAAAAAACTTCTGAATTTTTTTAAAACTAAAAATATCATAACTCGGCCAAAAGAGCATTAATTTTAAATCGGAAAACTGTTCTGTGCAAGGTTTTCTACAGTTAAAAAATCTGCATACTTCATTTAAAAATTTTGAATATTCAATTTTTTATAAAAATCAAAAATTTTAATGATGTAACCCCTTATAAAATTTTGCAAAAATGGAAAAAAAATCGATTTCTTCCTGACATATCTCGAAAGATTCCCCTGTTGATGCTGATCAAGAATATATATACTTTATAGGGTCGGAAATGTCTCCTTCACTGCGTTGCAAACTTCTGACTGAAATTATAATACCCTGCAAGGGTATAAAAAGGCGTCTGTCTTACATTTTCATTACCAAAATGCTTTTAAAGATAATATGCTAATATCCTGTGTGGCATGCATTTGGAAGTTGGCGGCTGGCTCTTGCACTTGAAGGCTTCATCTGAATAATGCGAACAGCAAAAAGTCTTGCCGACTTTTTCGGGGAAATATTAGTTAAGTACCTTTCGCGCATAATTAACCTCTCGAAATTGAAAGTTTCATTATGTGAGGCACTTGCCTGAGTTATCAACACTCTTCAGGAGAGCCTTCGCCACACTGCTTAGCTGCTTTGCTATTCAAGAGCAACTTTTAGCCGCAGCAGCGGCTCTTATAATAAAACATTTCCGCCTCCGCGGCAACCGAGCGAGTTGCTAAGCTGACTCAACCGCAGCTGCTCCTGCTTTCTAGCCACGCAGTACTCCAGCTTCTCCTTTTGGAGAGGGGGGCATAGATCCTTCCCGCCTGCTTAAACTAAGCCCAAACTCGGCTCGGGTTGCTCAACAGCCGCGTCACATTTTGCTAATTGCCACGCAGCAGCAGCAACAGCAGCAGCGGCACAAACTTCGACAAGGACACGACAACTTTGCACCCTCACTCCTCCTTCGACTTGCTTCTGCACAGAGCGAGAAAAACTTTTGTGAAAAGCAGGAAATAAGTTGCAAAATTTTACTATATAACCGAGGCTCCTGGAATGTTTTTAGAAACTGGCAATACAGATATAAACTCTACATTATACAGTTTAAAAAGCTTAACATTCCCGCATTTCTTTCATTCAATAAAGATATATTTTCCTATAAGATTATAGTATCTTCTATAATTTTTATGAAAATTTGTTTAAGAAACATTTTACAAACTTTTTCAAAGACCAAATTTCCAGTCTTGCTGCCTGTTGCCTTATCAAAGAATTTATTTCACAAATTCTACAAAAAACTAAACTTAAACCCCTAAGATTTCCTTCAGTGTAATACCTTTAAATTAATGAAATCATAACGCAGCTAGTCCCCTTCACCTGACTGGGGTGAAAACTGTTTTCAGGTTACCTTTACAATTTAATTGCTAATTTTTTCTATTTTCGCCATGGCTCCCTGCACCTTCTCACCTTGAAGCCGTGCTTGATTGCTGTTTTTGTGTAAGGGTTCTGAATGGCAGAGAGGGGAACGAGGGGGAGCATATTTTTAAATTCCATTAGCTGGGGGAACGCTGCTCGTGTCGGGTAAATTCAATTTGCATTAGCTTGGAGCACCCTAAGCAGAGCTTGTTCCTGAAGGCCGATATCCCAGCTTGAAGTTTGATACCCTCGAAGGAAGGACATGGTACATACATATGCCTGTTTAGACTGTTGCAGGTGCAGCAGCTTCTGTTGCACTCGATTAGGCTCGACTAGGCACAGATATAGCTAATTGCCAGCCTTGCCGGTGCGCCATAATTGCTTATTACACGGCAAACTAACTCACAAATCCCAGGGAATAGTCCTCCCGCCTTTCGACCTTCCCGCATGCGACACCCTTTTGCGTCATTGTCAATTTGCTGGGTGGCAGTGGCAACTTCATGGCCCGGAAAGGCACTGGCACACAGCAAGGAAAATCTAAAAAAATGTATTGAAATTTATATTTATATTTGGCAAAGAACTAAGAGGGACTTGCTTGGGTTTAAAAAGGGGACTTCAAAATGTATACATAATTGATCGTTAAGAAATATTTATAATAATTTCTTTACATTATATTTAACTCATATAATAATATATATTATATTAATATTTTTTTAATATTACCATAGCTTTTAGCTTAATATCTTATATACTATTTAACATAAATTTCTTTATACTGGCCAATACATATAATATTATTTAAAAACTCATTCTAATTTCCTCCCTGTTTGAAGTTTGATTTTGACATCTTTAAAATTCTTTCTAAATTATATCCTCAGTACTCTCTAATTTCTCTCAGTGCTGTGTAGGTAACAGCAGTTCATGTTGCACTTCCACTAGCAGCAGTTGCTGCAATCGCCATTCCGGCACTCGTCCACTGGCATTTTGATTGCATTAAGCGGGTGCCTGGATAAAGGCTGGAAAAAATACTACCATGTAAAGGGAAAAAGGGAAAACTACGGGCCAGGGCCCAGCCGACTTGCTTATCATGGTGCGGCATTTATCCCCTAGCCTGAAAAGTCATTTAGAAGAACTGCGCCTTGGCCACAAGAAGAGTGGCTTAGTTAAGGTCCTTGTAGAGATTTAGCTTGATTCTACTTAATCATTAGCAAAAAGGAAAAGAAGTTAAAGGGATTAGTTAGTAAGGAATGAGTAAAGCATTGCAAAAATATATAATTTAAGGGGAACATTTTAATTTAAACATTTTATACCTATATACCATATATTATAGCATTTAAAGAAAAGGCTTGGAATAAGAGAACAAAGGAACTGTTAGCTTAAAAACCTACAGAGTTCATTGAGAACCATTTAAAATTTATAGAATTGTATATTATATATTATATATATTAGTCCTATAATAGCCACAGTTTATAGCCTTATAAACCTTTCCTATCATATGCAAAATTTGTAATAAAATCAATTAAACATGACACTGTCTCTTCATACTCCATACTGTCTCTTGTACATCGTTCCACCGTTTCTTTTTTAAATATTTTCCACGACCAACTGAAAACAAGCAAATGAAAAAAATCAGTTAATTAATTAAGTATATTTACACACAACTCACACAACAATAAAAAGGAAGAGCAGGAAGATGGCAAATGGGAAGTGAAGGGCAGAGCCATTGGCATTGCCTTTTACACTTTTCCCTTTACGCTTTCCCCTCGCTGTTGTTGTTGTTAAGCTCTCATCCTTTTTATTTTTCGTTTTTTTGTATTTTTTGTATTTTTTATTCAGAAGCAACAATTGAGGTTAAGTGATTGTTGAGCGTGTAAGTGGCGCTCGTTAGCCGCTGACAAGACGTGTTCATCAGCATGTGGCCCACACCGACAGCCACTCACACACACATACACACACACACAGTGTGGCACAGACGCATTCGTCAGTCAAAAAGAGAGCCAAAAGGACTAAAGGATATTCCTGAAGTCGACAAACGACTGGCAGTTAGAGTTGCAAAAAAAAAAGACGAGGAGAGAAAAAAGAACGAATGCAAAAGAGCGAAAGCGACCGCCATTTAAATCGGTAATTTTTCATTTGACATCCCGAAAAGCTGAAAAGTTTTTACCTCAACTCCTATCTCCTGCTGTTTGCCCACAGGTACTACCCACATCCATCCACCTGACCATTCGCTTAAAATGTTGTGCAATTAATTAGCAGCTGGGCGGTCCTTTGCCAAGCATTTCCTCACCCTTTGGCTGCCGGGAAATTAATTTACAAACCTTGCATGCATTTTAAAATCGCTACATCAGTCATGTGGCAGGACATAAAAATAAATAAATAATAAATATAAAAACATCTCCATTAAAGTTGAGCTCTCTATTTATTTTATTATTTATCCTAAATTTTCTGCTTGCTCCTTTTACTTTTATCTCGTCGCTGTGCTTCAGTTGTAGATAATTCATCATGTGAATTACTCAACCCATTTCGCAAACTGTCAATCTCGGCAGCACGAACACCTCCACCTACATCTTCTACTACACCTCCCTCCGGCTTCTGTAGCTCCTTTAGCTCCTTTGGCTTTTTTTCCCTCAATGACCACGCCCACAATCAAGGCTACACGTACATATGTCAGTGTTTATGAGGGGTATTTGTAGAGTTAAAGGAGTATGATGGGTTGACAAGGACATGGGTTTTAGGGAGACTTTAGTGCAGAGCAAAGAGCAGAGTCAAAAGATGTTTGCCAATCAAAGTTGACTATTGATTTCTAATTTCAAAAATGGTATATTAAAAATATTTGTATTATTTACTATATTTTATATTATATTAAAGTAATTATTTTTTAAACTTAGCTACCAAGTATTCCCTCTTCGTCTCCTTACCTTTCTTAACCGGCTTCTTTTGCCAACGAGCTGTGCTCATTTTTATGGCCCGACATGTTTCGTTGTTCTTGTTGCCACTGGCAGCCACATTGCTCACCCCTTTTGGCCATTTCCCGCCATTTTTCTCTGGTTACCTACACAACGCCATGTGTCTTCGCCGCTTTCCCCCTACTTTCCCTCTTCAACCTTCCGCTTCGTTTCTTTTATTATTTTTTTTTACATTTTCAACTGTAATCACATCATTTTACATCATATTTCATACTTCATCTTGTTTCGGGTGAATGCAAAAGGAAAAGCGAGCTGAAGGGTGGAGCTGCCAGCTTGCGCTCCTCCTGGCCCTCACATCCTGCATTCCTGTGTCCCTTCTGGATGAGTAGTAGGTGGATCTGGATACAGGGATGGGGTTGAGCGTAATCACAAATACTTGTTCACGGGACACGCAGGAAATTACTGTAATCAGGGGGCCAGAGGAGCACAACGTGGCATTAGGGTTACGTGGAACCGCCGATAGGCCCCGGCGAATGACATCATCTGATTTCCAAAGAAGGTCTAACAATTTGCATAATTTAGGGGTAACAATATCAAACAGAACTTAAGGAATTTTAGCTGGAAATTTGGTTAAAGAAATATAATATAATTGGTAGAATATATAAGTTCTTCAAACTAAATATTAAAATAAGCCAGGCTATGAAAAGTCACAAAACCAATCAGAGGACAATGCGAAAAATCGTTTCTCCCTCGCCCCATTTTATTAACAACAACAATTGTGCAAAGTTTGGGGACTTGAAGTTTTGCATAATTTCCAGTTGAACGAATCTACCCAAAGGGGGAGGGGGTTAACATTTAACGACGCATAAAATTTATAAATATCCGGTGGGGTTGGGTCCGCATACTTTTGCATAATTAATGCAAATTGCAATTTTTATGTATTCGTATTGGCCGAATCCTTGAGCTTTTCTGGGACTTTTCCGCTTTGAGCCCACTCAAATCCGGTTTTTTTTTTCCTTCTCCTCGCCAAGGACATCAATTGGAAATTACAATGTAAATTAACTGGATGTAAAAGTTTTCCTGCAGCTCAAGCTGTTTGCTGCATACTTAAGCAGATGAATTAGGACTCGGTTTGCCCGAGTTGCGTTGCGACTAAGTTGGACTGCGAATGGAAATTGATTTGAGGTTGGATATTATACACAGAAAATAATAAATAAAATGTACTACATAATTACAGATTAATTAAGGTTTTCTTTATCATTTTTGTGTTATATCTAAGCAACCTTTATTATATTTTAAACTGTTTTTAAAAGCTTATGATTTCAAGGAAAAAAACCTATTAATTCCTTATAGTATTTTCCCTGTTTGTAGATGAAAATTAATTACCATTAATATGGTCTTCTATATATTAACACACTTAACACGTTTTTCTTTATCCTTTTTCTGATATATAAGGAAATTCTTTTGTATTTTTTTAATTCCAGAGTAAAAAACATATTAATATATTCTTTAGCAAACTATTTTATTTTCTTAGATAAACCTCCCATTTTATATTTAATTCTTAAAGTATTTTTCTCTTTCTGCTTAGATGAAAATTGATTTGAGGGCACCCTAGCACAGTTTTCCACCATTTTCCACCCACTTTCGCCAGCGACGGAAACTGGCAAGGGGCGGAAACATTCGCGTCAACATAACATACGCTCCTCCAGCAACATTGGCAACAGTTTGGCACGCGTATCGGATGCGGATGCGAAGTCGGGAAAGTATAGTAAGTTTCGAAATTGGGCCGACAGCCTGACAGCCGGGAAAGCTGCGTGCCAGTCGCCTAAACACGACAGGCGAACCAAAAACAAAGCAGCATTAAAAACTCATCATCCGAAGAAAAATGCCATGCCATCGCATGGGTAGAGTCCCTTTTTGGTTTGGAATGAAAATCTGCTGCTGTTGCTGCACTGGTTTTTTTTTTTTTTTTTTTTTATTTGCTGCTCCTGGCAATCGCAGGTTGACTGACATTTGGAATGCAACGGTGGGCGCTCCGCTTCGCTTTTCCTTGTCCTGCCGCCGCGGGGCCCACTTAAGTGGTAAGGATTATAGCCAACTGTTGTTGGCAGCTGACGTCGGGACAATGAACTCACCTGGCAGGCTAGCACTTGAACCCAGGTAAACTGATCTAGCTGGGTCACTAGCCAAGTACATAATTGGAAGTTGGTTAAAGTAAATGAAATAGAATTTAGTTAATTTTAAAGAAACAAATCAAATATTTCGGACACGCCATAACATCATAATTTCTTGTATTACTTCTGGCATGCCAAGCGGTGATTATATATCCTATAAATAGGTGCATATATAGTAGTTAGTGCAAGTTGGTAGTGGGTTATATACCCCGTTTAATCGTCGTATGTGCGAGCTCTTCAGTTTCCATTCGAGTGCATACGGAAAATTAATTGCTTTGCACTCGAGGCACCAACTTTCGGTGCTCACTCACCCCGCTCCTTCTTGGGACTCGTGACATTAATCAATGACAATTTGGCATGGCCGAGCGCGTCTTCGAGTAGGCAACAGCAGAAAACCGGACAAGAGCCACTCGAAAGTGTCAATATCAAATGAATTGCAATTAAGCACTATTCATCAGGCCATGTGCCGGGGTGCCGGAGTGGGGAGTCGAGGTGTGGAAAAGAGTTTGTCGCCCTCGGTAATGCCAATTAATGATTGCCCAGCTGCAATCGCATTCCCGAGCCACTTAAGCACTACCGGGCGTTGACAATTAAAATGTTCCCGCTTTCGCCACCTCCTTGTTGCCACCTCTTTCATTATAAATACCACAGTCGAGCAGCGAAGTCAGACACGAACATTTAATACCCGGTTTTTTGGTTTTAATTCTTTTAAGTGCCAAAAGACAGGAAGCAGGGAATTTCCTATTATATTGTTTTTTAATTTTAGTCATTAACTGTCTTGACTTTATGACTTTTTATTTAAGTAAAATATTTATACTTTTAATCAATAGTTTGCTAAGAATTCTATAGTTTTTTTTAGTTTTTGTATAGTAAAATGAGTCTTTCTTCTTTAAAATCAAAGCACTGCCCATATATGTACTCTCATCCTGTTCCATTTAAATCTAAAAATTCCACAACAAAGTACCGGGAACTCTGCTGGTACCCTGTTTAAAAAAGGGACAGCGGACGTCGTCATGTGGTTGTCCCACTATGCCATGCCGGAAACGGAAATGATAAGCGAGTGTCAACTTGCCAACTGCTTTTTCAGCTTCCTCCAACAAAGCAGTACGTGTGTGTGTGTATTGTGGTTTTTTATTTATTTTTTTTTTTTTTGTAGAATTTAATTAGAAAAGTTAGCTGGGCCTGGTCAGGTGCATTACTCCCCTCTCCCCCTTTGCTCGCTCGCTGAAGACGCCTCATTTACTCTTTTAGCACAAAAGTCGAAGCCACTTTTGATAAGTGCGTGTTGCTAAAAAGTTGCACGAATTTCCAACGCCACCGAAAACGTGACAAAAACTTGTCAATTCCACTTGTAACGTTGCAGGAGGTGGAGGGGCAGGGCGGGAAAATGCCGGAAATCGAGGAGCGGTAGGACAGCAGAGGTCCAACAGAGCGTGTCGAGTATGCAAAATAGGATGGGTTGCAAGGACAGCGACAAATGTCCGACATTAGCTGGAGAGCCAGCACAGAAAAAAGGTGCAGAAAGGTTGGTATTGTAACCTAACAAATACTCTAAAAGAGTTTTTATAGTTTGAAAATAGAGAAATTTGAACAAGAGGTAATTTTCTAGCTAAAAATAATACTTTTTAAATAGTATTTCTACTGAAATCTGCCTAATATTTGTTTCTAAAATTCTTTTTAAATTTCTAGAATAATTTTCCTAGACTCTCAACTCCCAGAAAAATCCCCCTTAACCCTTTGAAAGGGTATGCCTTCGAAATGGAAGCGAGAACTTTGGGCAGGACAAAGTAGAGGAGCAAGTTCGCTGCTGGTAACCTCGTTTATTATGTCATCGTCATTGGGACAGCGAGCGAGCGGTGAAACCTTTGCGGGAGCCCAGCGGGCGGTGCCTGCCAGGGAAGAACTGGTGCATCCTCCCAGCTCCATCACACACACACACACACTCACAGGTGATTGGACAGGTGTGGGTGGTAAGTTCAGTACGTGCTTCGGGCAGAGGCTAAAAAGTGTGCGCACGACCAAGTCGCGCGGCGAAAAGTTTCGCTGGAGGAATGTAGTTGGAGACCAACTGGAATGCAGCGGGTTGCATGGGGTCGCGGGAGGAGTGGCTGAATGGTAACTGTAAACTTATGCAACTGGGCAAAACTGAGCTTGTTTAGATTTATAAGCTGCCAGAGTGTCCTTCAATGGGCGGTGGTCGGTGTGAGTGGAGTTGATGTGTCCTATCAGCGGGCAGCAGTTATTGAAGTTTAGCTCCTGCTGAGGACGTGCGATAAAAATTAAGAACAATGAGGTCCTTGATTTGGGGCCTAAATAGAGAGCCAAGAAAAAGGTGGCTTAGATGGTAAGGTAAAGAAAGTTAAGTCAAGTTTTAACTCGAATTGTATGAAGTACTTTCTAGGTTCTTTTAATTACGTTTATTAAATTACCAAGTTAGTTTCAATAGGTAAACCTTTCAGTATCCAGGAAGTAAATATGTGAATATTTAAACAAAAAATCCCTTTCTTTTTCCATTTACCAGCGATCGTTGACCCTTAGAACCTCTCTTCCTAGGGGAAAACATCAACCGCAACTGGTCGCATTATAAATTGATTACAACTCGCAACGTGACTAATGAACATTAATTTGTCCAACTCCTTGACAAGGCGGTGGACGCAGTTGTGCCAGCAAAGTTGGGGCTAAATGCCAGCACGTGCTGTGTGTATAGTTCTAGTTTAGATGCCGGCACGATGACAACTAGGCGTATGAGCAACAATGCCCAGACAGCAATGGCGGAATCCGCCATAACGTTCCACTAACATCCATCCCAGCGCCATTTTGTGTGGGTGTCGTGTCACGTAAGCGACGGTAAATGTTGCACGTATGGACGGCATTGTCGTTGGGTTTGAATAGGGGAAACCATATGGAGGACACAGGCACTGGCACACACTCCTACACACACTCGCGGCTACCCTTTAATCGTGATTGCAATCATTGTGGAAATTGAATTTGTAAGTAGGCAATTTTAGGAGGCCGCCAACGCGGAAAAATAAGAATAATGCGACGCAATGAAACTGAATTAGAGCCCTAAGGTTGCCCTATCCTCATGAAACACTCAAATCGTACTTGTAGATATGGCTTACAGAGAGGAAAAGTGGGGGAAAAGTGGAAAATGGTAAACTGAAAATAGTTAAACATTTATTTTTAGTGGAGAACTTTATATTATTTAGAGTAAAAAACTAATATCAGTTATATTAATAAAAGTATATCATAATCAAGCAATTTATTCTTGAGAATATTCCTAAAGAAACCAATTCCCCTTCCGTTTAGTGTAGCTATGCCATGACTCTTCTCTTTCCCAAACACTTGGTCGTGGCTCTCACGATTTGCATAAATGCTAAGGGCCAAGTTTATGACTGACTTGCGATTGCATCGACGATGAGTTCGGGTTCCTGCTGGCGGTTGAAAGACAAGGCTGGCGAGGTGAAGTGGTTGGCCAGAGGTCCTCCTGCGTCCTGGCTGCGTTGTTTTCTATGTCGCTCGACTGGTTATTAGTCGCTCGGCTAGCACACTTTGTTTGCCATTAAAACCATTTGCATAGCTTGAATTTATGCAGCCGTTTTTGGTCGTGGTCGTCGTCGTGGCTGGCTTGCATCGTTTTGCATTATTAAATATAACGCATACGCACCGTTGACCCGTTTTCGGTGTGGCTTCTGCGTGCGGTCGGTGTGTGTGTGTGTGTGTATGCAATCAATGTGGAATTGAATGCTTTATGAAGGTACTACACACATGTCCCGTTTATTTGAGTTGAGCACTGGCCGAGATTGTTTCACAAATATAAACCAGAGTCAGGAGTCAGGAAGTGTCCAATTATTTGAGCAGTGGACGACACTGGTGGCCACATTGGGGTCACAGGTGGAAACAAGTGGGTGGCAATGCAAGTGTTTGAATAATCTGACTAGTTACAAGCTGGCTTAGCCATTAGCTTAGAGGTTTACTTGGCCTTATTCCAATACCCAGTACATCAAAAATATAGTAAAATCGAGGTAATATAAATATAAACAGAAACAGATATATATATGTTGTATTGACATACCTTTGGGGGATATTTTTACAAAATTCTACTACAATTCCCCGAGTTTCATAAATAGAAAAATGTAAACATAGCCTCCAAATGCATACACACACCTCTTCAATTACTGACTACAGGCCTTGCTCGCCGCGTAGTATCCAAAGTGAATCCGGATCTTCTCGTAGAGCAGAAATGTGAGGACTGTGTTGGGCACTAGTCTCAACATGGATGGCACCATTCCACGGAACGGTCCGAGTGGCCCAAAGCGCATTAAATGGAAAATGGAAGCCTTTAGGCTCATGTTTTTCACCATCTTGATCGTTCTTATGTTCTCCAGAGGTTGAATTATGGGTCCAAAGACAGAGACAGCCGTCACTGAACTCATCAGATGCAGAAGGGTGCTGTCATGTTTGAGTTTAAAGCACTGCATGTAGTTCTCCTTGGCCTGCACATACGAAGGATTTATAATAGTAAATTGAGTTTGTAGACAAAAAGAAAATCTTCACCTGATCATAGATCGCATTCTGACCGATGGTGGTAAGTGCTGATCTTACACACGTGAGCACAAAGCTGCTGTAGAGCGCCTTGTAGCCCTCGTCCTTGGCCACACGGTACAGTCCATGAAAGACATTGCGGTAGTTCCGGCGCATATGGCTGGGCAGAGCTCGGTCCACCTGCATCCGCGTATTGACCAGCTCCGTGGGAATGCCCACCACACCCGCCAGACAACCCGCCATAGTGGCGATGCCAACCTTCTTCAAAAAGCTGCATTCGTCCACTTGCATTTTGCCCAATTCGTAGAGGTGAAACCGCACGGTAGTGTAGGTGAGCTGCCTCAGAACCTGGGCGCCCAGGCCATCGTACAGGGATAAAAACCCTAAAAAAATATATAAAAATTCCCTGGGGCTTAGATTTGATAGTTACCATTTTCCAGGACAGCTCGACTCAAACAGCGCACCAAACCCACTTCCTTTCTGATGGTCACCATGCGCGACTCAACCAGATCCAATGGAGCCGTTACCGTCTGGGTGATGGCGCCCGCCACGCCGCCGCTCCACCAACGTGGATATAACCTGAAATGAAAATTATAGCCATAGGATCGTCACATAACAGACGTTGGATAGACCCACTTTGGTTCGATCTGTTGTTGGCCATTGGAATCTTCCAATCGTTTCGCCAGCTTGCTGTTCGTTCTGTCCGTGTGTCCATCAATAATAATAAGTTTGGTAATTATGCAACCGCGAATTTGGCTTGAATGTAAACAGCCTTTAGTCACTGATATAAATTTGGACTCACTCCATTGTGTTTAATAATTTAAAATAATTTTTTATTTTGTAATTTGACTAATAACACACAGAAAGGACTTTGGCTTATATTAAGAATGCAGTTTTCTTTGCGCTTTTTCCTCTTTTTCTTTGGCATCCGTAAATTCTAGATGGATTGGCATTCCTTGATCTTTTGGAAGCTTCAACCTGGTGGTACAGTCAAATTCCATTGGGCATGTGTCATCCTCAGTTTCCGGCCATTAACATGGGCACTCCACGTCGTCTAATTGCTGGCCAAAAGTTCGAACTAATTGAGGCAGCTCCTCCTTTTCCCTGCTGAGCATCGGCTACTGCCAGGTTGCAGGTGTTGCAACCTCGTTGAGTAATTTTGGCATAGTTTCGTGGCTTCGAATGCAGAACTTTTTGGTGAGGGCTACGACGCTGCTTGCACAGTTGTCATGGCATTATCACGGCCATTAGGCAGTGTGCGAGTGTGCGTCTACCTGGCTGCAGCTCGCTGAATTGGTTGCAACTTTTGGCCATATTAAAGGAAGAACTGAGGGAAAGTAACTTTTTGGGAGAGATGGGGAAACTAACTGACAGATTTGAGGGCAGTCATAAGAGGAGAAGTTCGTGGACAACGGTTAAATCTCCCAGAAACAGGTATGACAACTATGATGGAATGGTTTTCTCAACTTACTATGTATTATTTTGACTTTTTATGAAATATTTCATAAGTTTACAAAGTATTTTAAGTAATCTGTTTAACGGCAAATGGAAATTAAAAAGAATTTTGACAATAACTGGCTTTTTGGCCATCTTATGTCCCCAAGAAAATGTGATATATTTGCATTCTTTAAATCCATACTACTTGATATTTTTATATTATTATTTTTTCAACTAATCAACGAGTAATAACTCATTTAATTTATGCATAACACGAAGGGAAAGTAACTTCGGCACACCGAGATAGTATACTCTTCCAGCTTGCACTAAGACCAGAGTACCAAACTGGAATCTATCACAACTAAGCCAAAAATGCATTTATTTTACATCGGAAAACAGGTTTATGTTAGTTTTCATTAGATTAATAAATCTGCAAACTAAATTATATATTAAAAAAAAATTAAATTTTTTCGAATTTTTGAAAAATTTGACGATCTAACCCCTTATAAAATTTTGAAAGAAGTACTCAAAAATGGATTTCCTCCGGACATGTCTAAAACGCTTCGCCTCTTGATGCTGATCAAGAATATATATGATTTATTGGGTGGGAAATGATTCCTTCACTGCGTAACTAGCTTCTGACTTAAATTATAATACCCAACTACAATTGATTTCCATTCAAAAATATAATCCATAAATTGAATTTTTAATCTATATAAAACAAACAAAAAATAGAAATATAATTCCCTGAATGCCACTAAAGGATTAACCAGCTCCGACATATTTATAGCATACTTTTCAGGGCAGCAAATGGTTTCCTCATTAGGCGTCGACAGCCCCAGTGCCATCAATCAAGCGCTCAATCAATCAATTCGCCATTTATTTAACTGCCTGCAATTTCATTGCACATTGGGATAAATTGCAATGCGAAAAAATGGCAGCGAATAAAAAACAAAAACACTTGCACCACGCCAATTTATTTATTTGAATTTTTATGGGGCTAGCACTAAAAAATTGATTCATAAATTTCTACTGCACAAATAAACTAACACAATAGGGACGCCGCGGCGTCCTTGTAAAATATCTCATTTTACAGTTTGTCGTAACTACGACGGAGTGGCAGTTAAACTCGAGTTCCCTTTGCTTTAGCTACTGCCTGCGTAAGCGGAATATAATATTTCCTGGGCCTGCAATTGTTCTTTACCTATTTCTCATTTTATCGAGCTTTTCAATTTGCGCGTAATGCGAGGTAATATATCACGTATGCACTCCGGGTAACTCTCCCTGCCAGTTTACTTTTGCAAATTTAATGCCGAGCTTCTTGAAAGTTTTTTACCAAAATAACACACGTCAATTTGATATGCCTGAACATCGATGATGCTCAGCTTCTTGCCCTGTCTTTTTTTCGGTAGCACATATTATTCCATTTTGTCGGTCCCCGTTCCCTGTCTGCGTGTCTGTTTGCAAGTATCTTAGGTTATTAGAAAAGTTTGCGGACTGGCTAAGAGAGAGAGAGCCTGCAAGAAGTTGGCACTCGGAGAAAATTGCATATTCGAGTTGTTTAGGCCATTCTGGACAACCGATGAAGGGAAGTCGGAGCTTAGCCGGACGTGTTTGCATCTTGGCTTGATTCTTAATCATAGGTTGGTGTTGTTTAAAGAGAATTTAAAGTTAAAATAAAGAAAAGCTTAATATACTATATTGTTCAATGTATAATTAAGATTTCCAATAAAAATATATAATAATAATATTAAGCTTAAACTTGTAATTTAATTTTTATAAATTATTTATGATAAAATTCAACCTAAAAATATATAATTTAAATTTTTATAAATAATTTATGATAAAATTCACACTGAAAAAATGTCATAGCAAACTAAAGTTTGTTCTTGTCATCTCTCATAAACCTAAACAACTCCTGTTTATTACTTACACTATATTTTCTCCATTAGTTTTTTAGCAGACAATTAAATATAATTAATATAAATAATATTTTAAGTAAGTTAAAACCCTTTTTTTTTTGTTTCTCTTCCAGGAGCAGCGCATGCAACAGTCTGCGAAGGCACAGCCAGGATATCTTCGCCTCAAGACCTTGCTAAGACCCGTCAGCTCCCCCCCATCCCTCCCTCCAATTTCATCCGATGGCAAAACTTTCGCCAAGCACAACAAACAAGGGCTTGCAACGGCTGTCGATGCCGCTCCACGCCAACCACATGTAATGCAGCTGCAAGCCGACAAACTTGGCAAACTATGTCGGGAAAAACAAGGAGTGGGGTAAATCGGGTTGGACCGAGGAAAGTGTGACAAAGGCGGCGGGGAAGATTCTATCAAGTTTTTCCTGCATACTTTTCGCTCTTTTTTCAGCTTTGCTTTTTGTGGCTTGTCTGGTAGGTCGGTTGGTCTCTCCTTTTTGGCCAATTTTCGTGTTGAACTCTTTTGAGAAATGTTTTTGGCCAAATATCAACAACGGACAACTGCCGACAGGGATCACAGGTGGGGTGCTGGCAAGTGCAAATGACCCTGCAGAAGAGGTTAAGGGGGGTAACCAGTGTAACGTTGCTTCCGGTGCAACAATCGAAGTAGTCGTAGTCATCGCAGGAGTCACTCAAAGGCCAAAATTCAGTCACGAATCGAAGCGGCCAGAGGTGCCGCAAAGTGCTACGAAAATGCCTGAAAATTTCAAATTCCATTTTACGATAATGCAACATGGCAGAATGCCAGCAAATAGAAAAACACAAAAAAAAAAAACAACAACAAACTAAAAGTAATGAAAAACATGCCAAAAGATTGATAGTCCCGGCAAGCCAAGTTGGCCCTTGGTCCGAACAAGGCCAGCTTTTTGGCCTGTGCGGCCATCTGGGCAACATGTGCCGTAATAATAATAACAATACAAACACCCAATCCAAACAGCTGCGAATTCACTGCAGTTGCTGCAGTTGGCCAAGTAAACTCTTTTAACAAACGAAAGCAAGTTAACACTTTCGGGGAAATCCCCTTTTGAGGTTGAAATAGGGAATCCTTTTACCTTTTATAACAAATGTAGATTTTTAAAGGCATTTCTTATAGTTGAATAAATCTAAATGAGCCTTAAATAAGTTAGGTATTCTATAATTTAAACAAGAATATTATTATTATTTTATATATTATGAATTATATTTTTAGCTTTACATAAATATATAAAAACCTCATTTTTATCTTCATTACAAACGTCTTCTTTTTAAAATAACTAATTTTAAATCCTCACTGCTTTCCTTAAAATCTTTATCTCACCCATAAATATCAACAATTAACCAACGCTTCTTGTCAGGCCATGGCAATCAGGATATCCGCAGCCCCCAAGGAGCTCACTATTCAGAGTACGTCCCGCAGTATTTGCGGATATTCAGAAAATGCCCAGGCAAACGCTCCAGCCCCGTGGCTTCGGGACGTGCAGCTCCAACGCCAACGTGGCGTATGCGCAATTATCAGGCAACCGCAGAGAGGCACAGGACCTGCTAGCTACAGAGGTAGGCAGCAGTTTGCCCGGCCCAGGCCTGCCTTAAGTTCTGGCGGGTTATTTAAAGTTCGCGTTATTAATAAATGCCTCAGTGGGGCAGTCGCCCGGCCTTTGCCGTGGTCTGGTATGCAGCGCTTGATTAGTGCCGGGCCTAACTTATGGCCAAAACGAAGGAGGAGGAGGAGGAGGGGAATGCTCCGACTTCCTGCAAATTACTGAGAGTTTCGCCGGGCGCAAAGTTTGGCGCGTTATCGTCGAAAGTTTAATGGAACTATGTCGTGCCCGTGCAGCGTGGTGCAAGTCAGACAACCCAAACTACTCCTTAGCCAACCAATCCGGGTGCAGTGCATCTGGAGCAAGCTATGGTGTTTGGGTGGGTGGGTGTTTAAGCCTAGATCGCTCTCAGCAGGAGCTCAGCTAATTGCCGAGGACACCCACACATTTGACAGATTTGTTAGCACAAAAATTAGCAAGAAAATTGGTAAGTGCAACTAAATGAATTAATTATTTTGGAAGAGAATGGAAAAAAAAAGGAAATTAGGTTAATGGAAAAAAGCTTTTGGGAAGGGATAACATATTCCCAAAAATAAACAAGGAATACTTGAGAGATAGATTTTTGGTTAACAATTTCAGCAACACCTTAAATTAATCTCCAAGATACATGTACTTTGAAAATGTAATACATTAAGTATCCTTTACCAGGACTGTACTCTATCAAGAGGATACGTATGCCCTTTGTTTGAGTCAAACATTTGATTAACCGCTGCGCAGTAAATACGCGTGGTTTATGCCAGTAATGGTGGTGCTGCTGCCTCCGATTGTTGACTGTCATCCGGAGGGCAGAGGCTCAAGAATCCGAGAGTTCCATGTCGCATCAACCCAATTTGACCCACAATCGATGGTTTATGGTTAGCCAGGGGGCGTTGCCCAAGGGCGGCAACCATGTCATCGGATGGAAAGGCCGATTGATGACTGTGACAGGACGAGAGACGGACGGTTAGCGGATGGGGCAGGGATCCTATTGACTCTCCTCTCCACCACTGTCTGTTTGTAATTATCAGAGGAATATCGGAAATGGTTTCCTGTTGCCTGCAGTTAATGCGCCTTAAATTGTTGCCCCAAGCTGCTCGAAGCAACTTCCTTGCAAGCGTTTAAAATGCGGAAAAAAATCACAGGAAGCAGCGGGTGCAGGGGCTCATTCTCATTTCCTGTTTACATTTCACAAAGTTTTCTCTTTTATTCATTCCCTGATATGCAACTTAATTACTCAGTGTTTTCCACATTTGTTTGCCTTTAGTTCCGCACAAACAGCGTAGTATACTATATAGTATATGCAAATAGAAAAACTGCAATAATTAATGTTTGCCTCGCGTTCTTCATGTTGATTTTTTGCACTTGTTGTCTTAATTAGTAACTTAAATACAGATGGTCGGTGTAGGGACTTTAGGAATGTAATCTACTTTGGCTTTATTAATCTTAATCAGGGTTTGGGGAGGTAAGCTGGATATAGGTTTTTAATGGGTTTATTAAAAAGGAAACAAAAAAGGAAAAAAAAAATGTAATTAAATATTAGTTTACCATCACTTAAACTATTATTCCAGCTTGAATATTACCTTTAAGAAATAAATATAATTAATCCTATCAAGGACCAATGATTTTACCCACCTTTACTTTCAGTTCCTCCCCATTCCTACCCATACTTTTGCTTATGCAATTAAATTGTCTCAAGCTCACTATTCAATTTAGTTCACATGAAATCGTAGCAATCACTGTGAATCCCATTCAATCCCAAGAAACTCCTCTTTACGGCCCCAAAAGGACTTGAGGCACTAATTTATGACCAGGCAGGAAAAACTCCTTTTCAAGGAAGCGAAGGACGAGAGACTATGACTCCACCTGCTCCACACTATCGCTGCATATCGCATAGCCAGTTAATTTGATTGACATTTATCCGTTTTATTTTGTGAGTGTGTCGGATCGGATCGGATCGGGTTCGGTTCTTTTCCGCCAACAAGCATGGCCCTATCGATGGCCCAACGGTGGCGTGTGTCTTTGGCCGGGTCCTGGCGCTTGGTCTACACTTGACACAGTGTTTGCACTTTGCGCTGATTTAATCTTTCGTTGCCTTTGGCTGAGTGCGGGCTGTAAAGTGGGTGGCAAGTGGGCGAGGTCTGGATTTGTCTGGGATCTGGATAGCTGGAAGTCCTGCCACCCTTTGCCCCTCGTCGCTAAATTGGGCGCGTGATAAAGAGCAAGAAAAGAAGGAGCTAAAAGTCTGAAAAAAAAATTACAAAAAAGGATGATGAAAGAAATCCGGCTGTTTGCCTTTGGTCTCTAGGTGTCTTCATGGCTGATTCCATTTGCAGAGTGCAGGCGGAAGAGAGGGAAAAATTATTGAACATTCAGATGTAGATATGATGCAGTTATGATAATGTCAAAGCATTTCCACTCAAGTGACAGTTTGGCTAGATTTCGATTATGACAGGCAAATGGAAGAGTTATTGCAAATTAATGCAAACCCTTCAAGTGGCCTGACATCGATTTCGGTCGCGAGTTAAGGTCTTTAATGGTTTAACTTTTGCTTTTAGATTAAATATTAATATGGATTTTTCCGACCACAATCTAATAATGCCCCCAAAATAAGTTTTATACCCAACAATATTTGCTGTAAATCATAAAAATACAATACCATTGTTATAGATAATACCTTTTTATTGTCACTAGGCGACACGCCCATAATCCTCGGCTTATATACTATATATGTATGCAAATAAATATGTATATATTATTTTGGGACTGACCACCACCTTGCGTGGTCCAAACAATATTTATAATATTTTACAACAATTTATGTGGAAACTTTTTTATGTGTTTCGGGCAGCACAGTCGCAGTTAATTTGGCAAAGTTTTGCGGCTTGTTTGGCGGTCGATTGTGTAATTTGTGTACAATTTATATCAACATGCTTTAGGGTGGTTACTTCACTTACTGTGGGCTTATAATTTGCATTTTTCCACCTGAATACTTTATTATAAAGCGGTAAGGATGCGATTTGTTCAAGTAGAAGTGGAGCAAAGTTTAAGTTTAATTTTACCTAAAATATTCCTTAAATTTTCATTAATATATACAAGTTGAAAAGGTACTTTAAAACGTTTAATTTAATGCCTGATAAAATGCCTAATTTAATTTAATTCAATTCAATTTAACAAAACACAAAACCGCCACCAACAGATAAATTCCACGCTCAACAAAAGTGCTACCTTGGATATGTGCCAGTCGAGGCAAATTGCAGTTTCGGCTTTCAGTTTCCAGCTCACCCTCCTCTTTTCTAGTGGGCGTGGCTGTGGCCATAACGGGCCTCGGCTATAATTTAAGCCGGCAAACGTGTTATCAGACTTAATATGTAATACATTCTGGTGGTCAGTTTGGTTTGGTTTTTGGGAGTATGGGGTGCTGGAACTCTGCAAAGTTGGTCAAAACAATGGCCCATGCTCCCGCGCCCCATTGTTTCGGGTTTAACTCTTCGCCATGAGTGTGTGTGCTCGGCCGATTTGGCCCTTTTGTTTTGGTTTATTGTTTTTGAAATGCACATAAAATGCGTTTTGCTTTGGTCCTTTGTGTTCCAATGCAAGCGTTTGAGACCCATATATTATTGATAGCCAACGGGGCACAGTGGCGTCGAGTGCTTAGTGCTCGTCTGTAAATACATTTCAGTGAAATTGGAAAAAACCCCCTCCTGCTACGGGGAAACACAATTTAGGCCGCTTTAATCCGCTATACAGAGGACCACAGCCAATTTCCATTTGCCAGTTTTGATTATTTTGCCAACTCTGAGAATAATCTGCTGGATTTTAAGAGGTTTTAAGAGAAGGATTTTGTGAAGTCTTATTTAAATAGATAGAAATAATTTTTAAAAGTCTAATTTTTGATTGAAATTTTGAAATTCTGAATTAAATATAGTTGGTTATTGAGAAGAACTAGTAGACATTTTTAGTTAAATTTAAAAATATATATAAATTTCATAATCAATATCTAGGGTTTTTTATATAATTTTATATTTTGCAAGCAGCTTTATTATTTGCAATTTTTCTTATATTTCAAAATAAATAAATAATTAATAAACAAATAAAATAATTACAATTATAAACAAACAAACAAAATTGATAACAAAGCTCCACAGATAGCCCCATGAAAAGCTTTCGTCTTTTGTTGCCTAGACTTGTGCAATTACTTAAAAGCTTACAAATATTTATAAACAAGTTTTCTACGTCTTGGTGCTTACCTTTCTGGAGGTCAGTCTGCCGAGTGATCTCCGCTATGCTACGTCGGACAGTAAAGAACGGTTTGAGAGCGAGCTCCCAATTGGCAGCTATCAGAAATCCGGAACAGGTTCAACAACTGGATCCGGAGTGGGAAACGGCGAGACCCTTTGCTGATCTTCCCGGTCCCACGAGATGGCAATTGTTTCGTGGCTACCAAAAAGGCGGCCAGTACCACCAGCTGGATTTCGATGAGTTGATGCGTCTGTACAGGAAGCAGTTCGGCGAGATCTGCATGATACCCGGATTATTCGGCATGCCCTCCACGGTGATTGCCTTCAATGCGGAGACCTTCGAGAAGGTCTTTCGGACCGAGGGTCAGTGGCCCGTGAGAGGTGGAGCCGAGCCCGTGCTCCACTACCGCGAGAATCGGCCGGATGGATTTTTCAAGGACTGCGTTGGATTGTTCACCAAGTATATAATAATTAATATGAAATAGTTTTATAGTTTTTAAAATATGTATATTATTTTCAGTGGCCCCCAGTGGGGTAAGCTAAGGAGCTCCGCCAATCCCGTCCTCATGCAGCACCGCAATGTGGCAGTCTACCTGAAGCCCATGCAGCGAGTAAACCGCCAGTTCATCCAACGGGTCCGGGAGCTGCGAGATGGGGAGACGGCGGAGGTACCGGCCGACTTTGTGCACACTATCAAGCAGCTGACCTTTGAGTCGGTGGCCACGGTGGCCCTGGACAAAGAACTGGGGCTCCTGAGGAAAACCAATCAGCCGGCTGAAGCCGGAAAACTCTTTCAGAACATTGATATCGTCATGGAAGCGTTCTTTGAACTTGGCCTCAAGCCTTCGATTTACAAGTATATTTCCACGCCCACTTACAGGAAGTTTAGCCAGGCCTTTGACGAGATCTTCGACACCTGCTCGTTGTACGTAAACGAGGCTATAGAAAGGATCGAAAGGAAATCGAAGGAAGGCAACGCCAAGGAGCACAAGAGCGTCCTAGAGCAAATGCTGCAGGTGGACAGGAAGTTCGCCATTGTCATGGCCATGGATCTGCTAATGGGCGGGGTGGATACCACCACATCGGCCTTAGTTGGACTAATGCTGAATCTGGCCAAGAATCCGGAGAAGCAACAGAAGCTCAGGGAGGAACTGCTGGCCAAGCTGCCTTCGCTAGATAGGGAATTTACGCTGGAGGAGATGAAATCTCTGCCATATCTAAGGGCCTGCATCAAGGAGTCCATGCGTGTGTACCCGGTTACCTTTGGAAATATGCGATCCGCCGGAGCGGATGTAGTGCTGGGTGGATTCCGCATCCCCAAGGGTACCCACCTCCTGATGAGCAACATTTTTCTGCTGAAGGATGAGAGCTTCTACGCACGGCCGGAGGAGTTCCTCCCAGAGCGTTGGCTGCGCCGTAAGGATGCGGACGAAGACAGTTCGGAGGCCCTCATCAGCAAGAATCCATTTGTTTACCTGCCGTTTGGCTTCGGACCTCGCATGTGCGTGGGCAAGCGGATAGTGGATCTCGAACTGGAACTGACCGTGGCCAATGTGGTGCGAAATTTCCACATAGAATTCAATTACCCCACCGAGAAGGTCTTCAAGTCCACTTTTCTCTATATGCCCAATATTCCGCTTGGGTTTAAGTTCACCGATGTGAGATATTAAAAAGATGAAAAGTTATTAAAAGAATATAATCGATAGAAGGTATTTTATATATAAAATTCTTTGTTAGTTAAGCAAGCTAAAAGTTCAATGTTTTAACTTTTAACGGCACTTAGCGAAGTTTCCAACCTTAAAGAAGTCTGGCAACATCCAAGTGAGACCAGCTGCCGCTCCAAACAGCTGGGTATTCCTGTTACACGGTCACACCAACTGTGACAAACAGAGTGATTCATTCGAGTAAAAAAACAACGTAAATTGATAAAAAATCGTTAGTTGAAGCTAAAAGCCAACTGCCAGATACTTTTATTCTTCATTCGCTAAAGGAAATTCATCAAGCTGGGTAACGACATGTCTACGAGTTCAATGGAAAGTAAGTGGAGCGGTGGGCGATGACGCCAGACTCCAACAGGAAAAACCCACACCTATTTCCTTCCCTTCTTGCAGAACACCTTTTCAATCTAAAATTTGCGGTAAAGGAGCTGGAACGCAACTCGAAGAAATGCGAGAAGGAGGAGAAGCTGGAAAAGGCCAAGGCCAAGAAGGCCATCCAAAAGGGCAACATGGATGTGGCCCGCATCCATGCAGAGAACGCCATTCGCCAAAAGAACCAAGCTGTGAACTATCTCAGGATGAGTGCTCGCGTGGATGCGGTGGCCAGTAGGGTTCAGTCGGCGCTAACCACCCGCAAGGTCACCGGCTCAATGGCCGGCGTGGTCAAGGCTATGGACGCAGCCATGAAGGGCATGAATCTGGAGAAGATCTCCTCGCTAATGGAGAAATTCGAGTCACAGTTCGAGGATTTGGACGTCCAGAGCTCCGTAATGGAGGGCACCATGTCGGATACGGTGACCACCTCGGTGCCCCAAGGCGATGTTGATAATCTGCTCCAACAAGTGGCCGACGAGGCTGGGCTGGAGCTCAACATGGAATTGCCCAGCGGAGTCCAGAGCCAGACAATCGGTGCATCCACGGCTGTGTCCCAAGAGCAGGACGAGCTGACTCAGCGCCTGGCGCGCCTCCGTCAGGCCGAATAAACGACGCGAATATCCCCCATCTGCCCGTTGAATTTCTATGTTCTAGCAATTAAGTAAAACCCAAAAATATAAATAAGTTAAAACAGCCAGTGATTGAGAATGCTCCGCTTTTTAAGAACTACATTTAACGTTGGGGAAACTTGAGGTCCATCTGGAGGACTTCGGCTTGGCTTCTTCCGAATCTCTACACAAATATTGTTAAAGAGTTTTTGGTTTATTTTTTTGTCTTAATAAAATGGTAAATGTACTATTAGTCTTTTGAAACTTAAAAATACTCCTAAATATCAGGTTTGTGGTTGTGGCGGCGGCAGAGTTGGACTGGGATTTGTCCCAGGCGGCTGTAGTTTTGCCCGCTGCTTCCTGGGTTTGCGAACAGCCGGAGAATTGGTTCCTGGTCCGGTTCCCGTGGTGGCTGCTCCCACTCCTCCCTCGGTGGCTGCTTTGTTTTTGGGTTTGGGTCCGCGTCGTTTCTGTTCCATTTTCCCCTTGGGATGCGGTGCCACCATCGGAACGGAGCGCCAATTGTCGCCGTGCTTGTCCAGTCGCTTCTTTAGTAACTCCACATCGTGATTGCGACGCTTTACGATCTTTTTTATGCCATTAACTCTGATGATAAGTTATCCCACATGTTGGTTTTATTTTGAAGGAATTACTGGGTTTGCTGTGGCTCACCTCATCACACATCGCTCATTCTCCGCCTGTATCCTCTGGCATTTGTCGTACAGCTTCTCCACCAGCTGTTTGTACATGAGCGCCTTTGTGTTGAGCAACATTTGATATATATATTTGTTTATTTTTGCAAATAGTAATTTGTTTACGAATTGAAAACCATGGTATTAGTGTGACCAGACCAGATTATTTCCATTATCTCCCTAGACTTAGGATTTTTTAGTTTATTAACCATACTCTCATTTGGCAACACTGTTTTCCCTTGTACCGGCATGCAAAACAAATTTAGCGAACAATAATAATAATAATCTCATTGTTGGGCCCAACTAGTATGTCAACGAATGCACCCAACATGCCGACTACGCCGGGTGCCCAAGGATCAGGAAACCAAAATCCCACAACCACCAGTACCGCCATAGTGAACACATTCCGGGAGCTTATCAAGGAGCCAAAGAACCTGGACGAAGCGGTCAATTATTTATATCAAACCCTTCTCGACGACGCCGTGGCCGGGATCTTTATTGAGACACATCATCTGCGGAAAACTGGAAATCTGGCGGCCCTGGACGGAGTGCCGGAGGACTCTACGTACCGCATCTGCGAGATGCCCAATCTGGACATATTTGGCATTTCGACTGCCAAGAAACCGATGGACTGCACCTGTCCCAACTGTGATCGTCCGGTGGCCGCTGCCCGCTTCGCTCCGCATCTCGAAAAGTGCATGGGCATGGGCCGCATTTCATCTCGTATTGCGTCCCGTCGCCTGGCCACCAAGGAGGGTGCCACCCACCTGCACGCCGCGGGCAATGCTGGTGGGACCGACGACGAGGACGATGTGGACTGGTCGTCGGACAAACGTAAAAAGAAGTCCACGCAAAACTCTCGGAACAATGGCTCCAAAAAGAACAATGGCAAAACCTTCTAGTTAGTACTTGTGCATTTTATAAGGATTAAACTCCGAATGGGTGGATCTGCCATGAACTAAGACTTTAATAAAATCAATATAATATTTAAAAATTGAAATTAAAACGTTTTTATAATGAAACGAGGGATTGGGTCTGTAGTGAACTCAGTGTATTTATTGTGTATTTATTTATTAATCATTCATTAAATCATTAATTCAACAGTTGTCAAGTTTGTAAACACGAATATAATCAACTATTAGTGGTGTCTTCTCTGTGTCCTTATATTTCTCAATAAAATTTTTTTCTGAGTTGGGCAAATCGGTTCCTAAGAAATAATTTTTCTTTTTCATGTCTTGCTTTAACAGTTTTTTATTATCAAAATTGATTACACCACCGGCTGTTAGGCCCAGGACAATACGACACTAAATGGTAAAGAATATGCGTTTTAGATGCGTTACATTTGTATAGAAGACAACTTACCTCGTGTTCGTTGAATCGCTCAAGTAGGGTCCTGTTGGTGATATCTCCAAAGTGAAGGCCATTAACCATGAAGGAGATTATATCCTTTTGCCATATTATGGTATAGTTGTATGGGGCATCATAGTAATATTGTTCATCTTTATTTTCCCTAACGGTCCAATACTCTGAGAACTTCGTGTCATGCCAAACCACCACACTACCGAACACAGACCTTCCATCGAAGTATATATATTTTTTGTTCTGCAGCACTTCATTGCCCCTCGAGTACAGACGAATTTGATCCTTGGAATACCCATTGTTTCGGTTGTTCTTTATGTT
>VNKB01014916.1:0-17643 GCA_008042735.1 Drosophila leontia
GGACAGACGGACATGGCTAGATCGACTCGGCTGTTGATGCTGATCAAGAATATATATACTTTATAGGGTCGGAAACGTCTCCTTCACTGCGTTGCAAACTTCTGACTGAAATTATAATACCCTGCAAGGGTATAAAAATATATTGATTTAAGAAACAGCACTTTTTTCCATTAAAAAATATTGTTATTAAATATTTGTTTTAAATTCCAACAAAAATATATGTTAGTTGCTTTGAGAAGAAAATATAATATGAATAAATTAAAATCTTAATTGTCTGGAATTTCTTTAAAAAATAAGTGTAAAGAACAGCACTTTTTCAACTAAAAACTATTATTTTATTTTTACTAAAACCTTTAAATAATTTTTTATAAATTTCTTAGCATATTTTAATGTTCTCTTTTTATCCTCTGGAAATAACCTTATAAAAGAAATGGCGAATATTCGTCTATGCTTAAAATTCCAACGCAAATTGCGGGCAAGCGACCACAATGTTGTTGCATGCTGCTCGCCGATGTTTGCTGCATGTTGCTGTGGGTACGACGTTGCAACAGCACAATTCAGCGTCATCACAAACATCAATTGACCCTTCGGTGCTTCAGGATCAAGCGTAATAATCGCCAGCATAAAAACGCTTTGCACTTTTGCGCCAGAATAATGGTTGAAAGGTTGCAAGTTGGCAGTTGTAAGTTGCAAGTTGTGACCAGTTTGGCGGCGGTTCCCAAGCATACACACATGTGTGTGCCTTGACCATGGTCTTGGCCTTAAATTAATACCATATTCGGACCTTTAACCTTTTTTTTTTAATAAAAACTTTGATAGAATAATGCGGGAAAAAGTGTCACCGATTAAGTTCTAATGTGGATGGAGGTGAGTTTTTCTTGGAGGAACTTTTTTTATTCAGTAAATTTATATAATTATATAATGTATATAATGTACTGTATAATGTTTGTAATAATATATCTTTGTAGGAGACTTCCTGCTTAAATTAAACGCATCTGCAAAACATTTAGTTAGATTTTTTTAAGGAAATTTAAAAAAATATACCCCAAGCAGTGTCCTTATGAGAGAGATATGTGATGGAAGGGTATTTCCAGTAAAGGGTTCTTCATTTCAAACTTGTAAAGTCTGCTTTGTTGGCTTCCAATATCATCATCGTTTTTTTTGATAATTTATAAACCAATTTATTTGATTTAGTGTCCCTGTTGCGGAACATTCTGAACTGTGATAATATCCTTTGTACGCATATTTAAAAGACGAGCGGTATCAGTATTCCTAATCCTTAGGCCACGTAAACGGAACTCTAAGGTGCTACGATTGATTCCATAATAATCCGCGTAAGCTTGCATTACCTTATAAAGTGGCATATTTTTCGATATAACAAAATCGATGCGTTGCCTTTCCGGCGAGGCTACAGCAATTTCAATCCGATTCATTCTGATTCGTTTCAATATTTTTAGAGTTTGTTATTATTTAAAGAATATTTTCTTTCGTTTCAGAAAAATATAAAGACACTACAGGTTTCAGAAAAATATACTGACACGACTGGTAGAGGAATTGGAATGAGTTAGAATAACAGGTAAAGCTTCGCCTGGTGGGATTTTGGATTCGGATTCCGTATTTTGATTCCATATACATGAAGCAGGAGCAGAGGGATACTGTGTCCTCTTTGCATTTTCATGTCCTGGCAAAAAGGGTATTTCTAGTTGGTTTTTAGGGAATGATGAAAGGGAACACTTAAAAACTCAGTGTTAACCATTGCCTTTAGCATTTTTTTTTTGTATTTCTTTATTAAATTTTAATTATAAACACTTTAAAAATGTTTTATCCTGATCTCATAAATAAATTCCCATGAAGCAAATCTTTCTCAAACAGCATTCCCAGCTTCGAGTCTCAGCATATTGCATTCTAGTTTTATTTTTTGCTGAAATTTTATTTCGAGGGGTCAATTCTGCACGCTGGCTATCATCATGTGTGTGTGTCCTGGCCCAAAACCCAAACCCAGAACGAAAACCCAATCCCAAACTAGAGACCCAGACCCATCGCGAAACGAGTGCAACACGAACTATTTAATGGACTGGCCATGCACTCTGTGGAACGACTCAGGGCCAGGATGGAGCCGCCACGTGAGAAGAAGACATCTGGGCTCCAGACACTCATTTCCCCGGGACGTACTCGCATCGAGTGTGCGAGTGAGTGAGTGTGTGTGTAGGTTAATCAGCTTTGCCAGCGGGCTTTTCATCAAAGAGCGAGCGGCACCCACACCAAGAGGAGGCGGAAAAGCGGAAGAAAAAGCACTGCACAAATCTTTAGTTGGTATTATTAAAAAGAAATATTCAAAGACCATTTAAAAAAATTTTAGTAATAAAGTTAGATCTTATAAAGTTTTTTATTTTGTTTAGAAATATTTAATATTATATTCACTAAATAATTATAATAAGACTTCATTTTTAAAATGTAAATATTTTATTAGACTCTTTAAGGGTATTATATTTTATATTAAATTTATATTCAGAAGCTTGTAATGCAGTGAAGGAGTTGTTTCCGACCCTATAAATTATATATATTATTAATCAGCATAAAAAGGAGAATCGATTTAGATATTTCTGAGAAAAAAAATTTTTTGAAAATTTTTTCACAATTTTATAAGGGGTTACATCATTAAAATTCTTAAAAATCCGCAAAAAAATTTAAATTTTTAAAATATTAAATTAAGTATGCAGATTTGATAACCTAATAAAAACTAACATAACACAGCTTTCCGAATTGAAATTAATGTCTTTTTGACTTAGTTATGATTTTTCTTAAATTTTTATTTGTTAAAAATAAATGTTTAGCCATTTAAGAAAATAAATGAATAAAAATATGTACAAATACAAATTTTAAACCTTAAACCCAATTCCCCTCTTCATATTCTCCCAGTGCATTCTCTCAGAAAAGAACAGATTAAGCATACGACGTGTTGTGCAGTTATCATCGAGATGGCAACGATTCCTAACGGAACGCCATGCGTCGTCGTCCCATGGCGGAGGTCTGAACCTCAGCGGCAACCTCGTCGCCATCGCGTCGTCGTCTTTGGTAATTTATGATTCGCAGCGCACGGCCTGCAAATGATCTATTGCCCATTGCAGTTATACAGTCAGAGAGGATGAGAAGTAGAAGGAGGTGCTGCTGCGGAGGACTTGGATCGGCACTTGTTGCATCAGCATCGGGGCACACCATAACAGCTACAAGTGATTTCTTTCGCATCGGAGCAGAGCCAGAGCCGCCTCTGGGGGCCCTCCTGACAGTTACAAAGTGCGCCCACTAGTTGGCGGTCAGGTTAAATGACCCAAACCCAAACCCAGGCTCAAAGCCAAACCCGAACCAACACAGAATCCCAGAGCTCGCTCCAGCTCCGGACACAATGCATATGCGTTGTCGACGCCATCTCTCTCTCAGCCTTTTTTGATTAATGGACTTTTCGTGTTGGCTTCGATTCTTGGCCGGCGTCATAAATAAAGCCTAAAAATGCAACAAACAGGCAAAAGGTGGAGCAAACCATGACACACCAAGCACGCACATATTTATCATTTGGTAAACTTTATTCTTTACATTTACATACAACGCGCGTTTAAAATTACTTGTCCAATTTTAGTTGACTTTTAGGTAATATTACACATTAAGAGCTTAGACATTATGGGATATATATCGTAATAAAAGTGGTGTTTGAATACAAATCTATGTCAATTTTAAACTAAAACTGGCTAATATTATAAGTTATGATTTCTGTTCTCCGGCGGCCACAGATTTATACAATTCGAGTTGACAATGCTGACTCTCGTTCCCTTCGGTTTCTTTTACTAATTGCTAAAGCTGATCCATATGATGCTACTACTGCTGCCGCTGCTGCTGCTGCTTCTGCCGGCCCTGGAGCTGGGACCTGCTGCCGCTGCTGCTGCTGCTGGTGGAGGAGCTGATGGTGCACTATAAGGACGGCGGATTGTACTGGAAGCCCGGATTATTAAACTTGAAGCGGGCTATCTCAAACTGCAGGGTCTCGTAGTTAATGTCAGCCAGCCGCTTCAGCTGATGGGCAATCTGCTGGGCATCGTTGCTGCTCAAGGCAGTGCTCAGCTGTGAGCTGGGTTCCCTCTCCAGCTTGGTGTTGTGCAGCGGCGGCACAGCTTGCATGTTGGAAATACAGCGCGGAGCGTTTTTAACTAGAAAAACATGGCGGTTTATAAAAAGGTATGTATAAAGGTACCAAGCGACATTACCTTCGTAAATAATCTGTTCCCGGGCCTGTGTCCTCATCCTCTTGACCGGCATCTCGCCATTGATTAGCTTACTGCCCGTGGAGGCTGTACCCGGATTGATAACCGCTGCAGCCGGTCGCCTTGCTGTGACAAACTCCACCGGATGCGGCTGCATGGCCTGGGCATCCTCTTCCACATGCTCGAAGGATGTGTTGTCCACGACAATGGTGCGATAGGTGCCGCCGCCCGTATTTACCGCTGTGGTGGCCGCTGCAGAGCCATCGATGCCGCCGGCCCCACCTCCATTGTCCGCCAGATTCTCATCGAGCATATCCTCCTGGTCGACATGCTCTTCGAGCATCTCCTCCTCCTCCACCTCATCGTTGATGGCCTCCTCGACGGCTGCTTGCAGTTCCTTTTGAAATGCCGCCGATGTACGCTGTCCCATCTCCTCCAGATCATCTTCGTGGTCATCTTTCTCCGACTTTAAATTCATCAGCGTTTCGCCAGTGGTGGTGGGCACCTTGCCGAAGAGATCCAGAGCTCGGTTCTCCAGCGCAGTCATTGCTATGTCCTTTTCGGTGGAGAGCAGGCTGCGTCTGTACTTGCAGCGAGTGGTGTTCTTCCAGTCATTTAGGCGCTAAATCGGCAATAAGGGGGAGGATTAGAGAAGGGGTTTTGGGTGTACTCGCGGGGGGATGCGCTCACCTTGCGCCACTCCTCCGGTGTGAGTGTGGGCCCCGAGCTGCACTTGTTTAGCCTGTCGGAGAGCTCCTTCCACTTCTTTGTGAGATAATTCAGGTCGTAATCCCGCGGCACTCGGCCGGTGGCGAAAATTGGGTCGTTCTCCATCATATCAATGTACATCTGGTACTGGTCCGAGGACGTGCGCTTCTTGCGGCGATCCATCTTGGAACTCATGCACTGACCACGTTGTGATCCGATAGTGCTCCTCTTATTGTTTCTTCAAGCTTAAAACGCTGTCCCAAGGAGTTCTTGAAATGCAAAATCGACGCCACCAAAACGATGCGAAGTGTTCACAAACAATTGCAGGCGTTAGGGGATTTTCGGTGGGATGTAAAAAAAAATCCAGAAAAGTAGGGCTGCATACGCTGTGTCAGTGATGGCATCCGATAGTTGACGGGGGTTTAGCGATATATCGAGATATATTTATTTTTATGTATATTATTTATTTATTATTTATTATTATTTATGAAAATTAACAAATTTTTAACAATTAAATACATTAAAGAATTATATATAATCTCTTAACAAGTAGTGTTTTCCGATAGTTCAAAGTGGCCTACTAATTTCTTATATGGCACATTTTAAAGTTAAAAATTTATTTTTGAGTGTTATTTTGTTTTTATTTTTGTAAATAAAATAACATATACAAATAAGAATAGTTGACGGGGTTTTTGCGATATTTTGAGCTATTTTGATTTTAATGTTTTACATTCGTTCGTGGATTTTGCAGAAATGCACAAAATTCATTATGAAAATTAACAAATTTTTTATAATCGTGATGATTTTACGTAAATATTGTATATTTTTATGTTTAAATCAAAAGAACAAATTATAATCTTTTACCAAGTAGTGTTTTCCCGATAGTTCAACCTATCCCACCAATTTTCTCTATGCGTATCATAAGTTAAAAAATTATTTGAAAGGGTTTTTTGTTTTTAATAAAATAATTTATATAAATAAAATTATGCATTTATTTAATATTTATATTATTAAAGTCACTACCAGAATTTAATTCTTATTTTAAGTAATGATTTAAAAAGTAAATTCTGGGAATACCGATATAACTTTTGATTTTATATAACATTTATTTATGCATATAAAAACCATTATTATTATTAATTCCTTAAAAATCTTCATATATGTATTTCCCAACAAATTCATATAAAAATAGTGTTTATTTATATTTCAACGGAGTTTTAATCAACCTGTACATAGAAATAAACTTTACTTAAGGGGCGACTCCACTTTTGGCCCATTCTTAGAAGAATTAACAGGTAACTAGATGATGCTTACACATTAAAGTTAACACATTCTTTAGTATTCAACTGTCTTATACTAAATATTCCCCAAATTGAATTCGAATCCCGGATTTTTGTACTTGAAGCGGGCAATCTTGAAGTCCAGGGCGGCTTTATGGATGTCAGATATGCGTTTTATCTGGTGTTGGATTTCCTTGCCGAAGGACAAAACTGATTCCTCCTCAGAGGTATTAGTTGGCAGAATAGTCTCAACTGAAAATGTACAGGATTATATAGAGTTGCTATCAAGAGTTTTCCGCTGACACACCAACCTTCATAGATGATTGATTCGGGGTTTTGCAGTCTCATTCTTTGGGCAGAACTCTGCTCCGCTCTACTGATAAGCATGGCGGCTGCATTTTCCTCTTCCGGCTCCAGTTCCTGGTACTGTGCTTGTGGCTCCTCTTCGATATACTCCTGCTCTTCCTGCTGATCCTCTTCGTAGTCCGGATACTCATCGAACTGTACAGGCTCTTGGGAACATGGTTCCCCAAAGAAAATACGCATACAACGGGTTTCCTGTGCGTTCATGGTCCTGTTGCCGGCAGTGACGCCGCGTCGGTACTTGGAGTGCGTTGTGTTCTTCCAGTCATTCAGGCGCTGGGGGAGATTACTAGGATTAGTTGGGAGGAGCACAAATTTCCGGACAGCACCAGCAGCACTCACCTTACGCCAGTCTTCGGCCGACAACTTGGGACCCACAGGGCACTGGTTCAGCTCGACACTCATCTCTTTCCACTTCTTGGCGTCGCAGGCGCGACTAAGTTTGTTGGCTGCCAGGCGCGGATTCGCCTCCATGGTGTCCAGGAAAAAGGTAAGTTGGTTGAAGGATGTGCGCTTGTTGCGGCGATTCATTTTAAATGATATTTTCAAATAATAAAGCACAAATTGAAATAGACGCCACAGGAACAAGAAATTGCCATTATCGATAGATTAGTGTTACCATTGTGGCATTCTTTTCAAATGCCAAAACTAGTTATAGCGGTCCCGTTACAATTGTAAACATTAGAGAGTTCTAGATCTTCGTTATCTTTATTATTTCACAAGCTATTGTAACTATATTTTTAAATTTTATTATTATTATAAACATTTTAATTTTGTTTTACTATTTATTTAAATATATAAACTTTTTCACTTCCTATGTGATCAATTTTATACAATTTAATAAAAATAAGATATACCAAACAATAAGAAAAACCATAATCTGTACCCTATTATATTCACCCGCTTCCAAAATTTCCCATTTCAAAAACTATCCTGTTCTTCAAACTAAAATATAAAAAACATCACTTTACCCCTTTTTCTAATTTCATAAAAAAGGAATGTAAACAGAACACGAAATTAAGATAATCCATTTCCCATGCTTGTAGGGGAACTTATTTTTTAAACAGTAAACAAATAAAATAAATTTTGCATTCATTTCATATTCTTGTGAATTATTTAACAAAATATCGTTATTCCGTTTAGCGTCGTACACGGATTTGAGTATTTCGCGTTCACCGACGAACGGTCCTACCATATCACTAAAAAAGTCGAGTTTCTTACATTTTTCAGTCGTCGATATCTCCAGGTTTTTGTGCAAATTCCGGACTTAAAATAGTGCAGAGGCTAGCTTCAAGGATCCGGCTATCGTCCAGACTGGATAAGGCAACGGCTACAGTGGCCGCTGGCCCGTAAAAGGAGCCTGGAAAACGACGCATGAGGCGAATTGCGAACCAGATGATAGAGTAGCGTGCCCGTAAGAGCGAGCGAGAGCGCCTGATTGGAGAGTGTTGTTGGTGTGAGGGGGCGAGGGTGAGCCGAGAGCGGAGAGGAAGAGGAGGCCAGAGTAGACACAAAAACTCCGATTGCAGGCAGAGCACAGCTCTCTCGCCCATTTTCCGGTCCCCGATTTCGTGTCGGTTTCGCAGCCCTCTGCCGACGACTGCGACGACGACGATGGCGGAGGAGGTGCCGCCAGATGCGGATGCCGCTGCATCCTCCTTTGCGGAAGATGTGGGCGCCTCGGTGATCGTGGAAGCAGGCGCCACCAGCGGCACACTTACACTGCCTGCATCGGCCATGAAGTTTGCCGATCTCACGGAAAGCGGCAGCGAGTCGGGTGACAACGAGGCAGGCAGTGGCAGCGGCAGCGGGGATCCCGGGACCAGTGCCGCTGCCTCGGGGGGACGCTCCTCACCGCCGCCCAACTGCGCCATCTGCCTGTCGCGGTGCCACAGGAAATGCTTCACGGACTCCTGCATGCATCAGTTCTGCTTCAAGTGCCTCTGCGAGTGGAGCAAGGTGAGTGTTGGTGGGCAAATCTCAAAGATCTGTAATCCTCTAATCACTCTTAATCTCCTTCCAAATCCAGATCAAGGCCGAGTGCCCACTGTGCAAGCAGCGCTTCAAGACCATCATCCATAATGTGCGCACCCTGGACGACTACGATCGCTATCCAGTGCAAACGTCGTCGCCTTCGCAGCCGGATCATCCGGCAATGCGTTTCCACATTGTCCGGCGTCCCAGATTCATGCCCCTGGTCCAGAACCAGGCCGTAATGACCAATGACATTGAGGGAGGCATTGGCGCCGGAGGCGGTGCAGCAGGAGCAGCGGGTGGAGTCCTGGCCGCCGAGGAGGTTCTGCCCGCTGTGGAGGCTTCAGGTGGCCGTCACACCTACAATCGCTTCGAGCCGTATCGCTGGGAGCTGATGAACTTTTACCGCCACGATACGGATGCAGCCACCGCTGGCAGCAGCTCGCTGATTCAGCTGTGGCGGCGCTATGTCTACGATAGAAAGCTATATGCCCTGCCAGTGAGCGACAGCCTGACGGGACACTTTCGCGAGTGGAGTGCCCGCTTTTACAGGTAAGTTCAGTATGACCTTTACTTGGATAACCTACTAAAACTACTCTTGGTGTTGCAGAAACAATCCCGCCCAGATGCATCGCCTGATGCCTTGGATCCAGCGCGACATTGTCTGCCTGCTAAGGAATGCCGCCCACAGCGTGGGCACTGTGATGCAGCTGATGCACGATATCCTGCCGATGACCAATATCCTGGGACCCACATTCCGTCGCCGCCTGTCGCCCTATTTGGGCGATCGAACGAGCCACTTCATCCACGAGCTGTTCAACTTTGCTCGCTCCCCCTTCGATATGATTGGCTACGACCATGTCGTTCAGTACTCTGCTCGGGTGGCCGAAGAGGTGGAAGTGGATCTGCTGGACATGGTGGAGACACAGTCCTCCAACGAGAGTGATCTACACTTGGAGGTGGGCGATGGCTTAGATGGCGAAGTGGCAAATGCTGAGGTTTCTAATGAATGGAGCACTGCCAATGGAGGAGGAGGAGGTGGAGGATCTGGAGCAGGGGGACGTCCGTCCACCAGTGTGATTGTGACAAATCCCAGTGCCACGCATTCGTTTAGTGTGACCATGGCCAGTGATGGCAGCGAGCTGCCGGGCATCTCCATACGTCGTGCCGCCACCACCTCCAATGTGGGATCACAGACCGTGGCCATTAACCTAAGCATGCGACGTCCAGCGCCAGCAGGCGGCGGTGAGGCGGCGGGAGCCGAGATCATTGAGATTGATGATGGCGACGCGGCCGCCAATGCCGAGGTGGCTGCCATCAATGATGGAAGCAATCCCAGCCGTCGCCATGCTGGCGCCACCCTACCCGTTAGTGCCCACATCGAATTGCAGAGCGGCAGCAGCAGCAGCTCTGGCGAGGAGGACGAGTGTGTGTTCGTTCTTGAGCTGAAGCCACCGCATCTGAGAACTCCGGAGCAAGTGAGTCTGGGTTCAGACAGTGACTCGGATGTGGTGTTTGTCAATGAACAAAATGAAACACCTGCGGCTCCTTCAGCAGCCGCGGGCAATCCCGAGGATCAGGCGGGGATTGATCAGGCAACCACGGACCAATCCTCGCGTCCCTTTCTATACATGGGTCCCAGCACGAGTGCAGCGGCTACCAGGGGCAAAAACTGGAAGCTGATGATGGCCGAGGTCCGGCGTCAAGATCAAATGCGCTCCACGCGCTCCACACGCTCAAAGAGATCGCGACAGCGACGTTCCACCATCCCCGCCCGGTGTGCCGCCACTGAGAGCACCACCGACAGCAGCTCATCCTTTGGCTGGACCACCAGCAGCGATGAGGAGAGCAGCACCGATAGCAGTTCCTTCAATCCTTCGGCTAAGAAAAAGCCACGGAAGACGGTGGCCACCAGGAAAAGCTCAGGGAAATCTCCGAGGAGCAAAGGAAAATCCCTCAAACGCACCAAAAGGCAAGCAGCGGAAGCTGAACGGGAGGGGACACCAGCAGAGCCTGCAGTGGAGGAGGAGCAGGCAGAAAAGGAACAGCCGCGGATGCAGACGCAGCCGGAGCACCAGCAGCAGCAAAGTAGCAGTGACAGCTGTAGTTCGTGTGCTGACGAGTCCGCTGGCGAAAGCTCTGAGTCATCGGGTGAGTTTCCGGGGAACTGGCACTATTTCTTATCATTCCCAGAAGACACCAAGTAATTTTTGGAATTTTTCGCTTTTAGAACCACATTTTCCCGAACGCAACAAGAGTAACAACACCAGCAGCGATGATTCGGATGATGACAGCACGGAGAATTTGCAGCTCAGCGCCTTGCGAGCCACTCTCAAGGCGGAGGCCACTCTGGAGGATCGCAAGCCCCTCAAGCTGGAGCTGCAAATGCCCGACGAGGATGACGAAGAGGAGGAGCAGCAGCAGCAGCAGTCTCAGCAGCCAAAGGAAGAGGAGCAGAAGCAGGAGCAGCAGCAGGAACCTACGGAGGAGGAGGAGGCACAGCCTCCTACCCCGCCGGAAGACACCGAAACCCCAGGCTGCAGTGCTCCCAAACGCCGACGCAGCTGCAGCAATCACAGCAATCTGTCCAGCCAGAGTGCCAGCTTGGCCAGCAGCAGCTCAACTACGGCCACAACGAGCTCGGGGCCACTAAGTTCGTTCAATTGGAGAGCGGCCAGCTATGGCAGTGATCCCCTTATGCGCGAGGCTCTGCCTTTGGAGGATGAGGACGATATGGCACCCTCTCTTATAGATGTGGCCCTCAACTTTCTGCGCCATGAGCGCACTGGTAATTACGCCTTGGAGGCGGCGGCTGAGGAAGCAGTTGTGGAAACTGCCGAGGATACGGCCACGGCTGATGAGGACGAGGAGGAGGAAGATGAGGACGAGGAAGCTGAGGAGAACGAGGACGACGAGGAGGAGGAGGAGGAGCAGGGAAATGCCGTAGAAGACAGAGACTTGGCGGAGAATATTAATGATAACCACAACGACGACGATGAAGACGAGGATGGTGATTATGGGATTGACAAGAGTAGGTGGATGAGGAGCTTCTTTTAAATTTGTAATTTTAAATATAGTTCACCTGGTTTCCGTCTCGTCGCGTTTTCGATTCCTGAACCCAAAAAATATGAAAAAATAGTAAATAATTTGCTACGTAAGCTTAAACTTTAGTTGGTAAGCCTAGGCCTAAGGTTGCCATTTTAAGATGTACATATTATTCGGATATACACTTACATACATATTAATACATATATATATTGCATATATACCCTTAATGTTTACCCCCACCCTTCAAATAAATCCATTCGATCGAGGGTCCCTACTGTAAATGTATATTTATAAATACACATACTATTAATGCATAATTATAAATATAATTATAGTGGCAACTGTCTTCGTAGCTTAAAAACCATAGAACTCAACGCTGGTTCATTGTATGACAGGTGTGTTAATGTTTTTTTTGCACGAATGGGCGTGGCCAGTTATTAATTTTAGAGTATTCTGCATACAAAGAACAAAAACGGAAGAATTATAACTATAATACGAATCAAATACATAATAAATGTAATGATTAAATGGTAACAATTTAGGCATTTCTTTTTAGGGTGGAAATATAATTAATTGTTAAATTTAAAATCTGTGTTGATAGTTTTTTTAGTTTTGATTTTATTAATTTTATATATATTTTTTGTTGAAGCAGAGCAGGTCTTAACTAGCTTAAGTGAATTCCCTCATTACTTCAAAATAAAAACTTGACCTTCAATTAATATATAACAATTTTTTAGACAGCGCTAAATCTACATATTAATTTTTAATAAAATTAAATGAAATATCATTTATTAATATTTTATTTATGAATTATTAATTAATTTTTCAGTTGGCCTTGTTCTTTGCTTTCAAAATTCCAACGCTCCTACATCTATGGACATCGTAACGTGTAGACAGGTCTTGGCAGTGAACGTGTAGACAGGTCTAGCAGTCTAGGTGTAGACAGGTCTTAACTAGCTTAAGGGAGTTCCCTTATTACTTCAAATTAATATAAAATAATTTTTTAGACCTTAGTGCTAAATCTACATATTAATTTTTAATAAAATTAAATGAAATATCATTTATTAATATTTTATTTATTAATTATTTATTAATTTTTCAGATGACATTGTTCTTTGCTTCAAAAATTCCAACGTTCCTACATCTATGGACATCGTAACGTGTAGACAGGTCTTAGTAGTGAACGTGTAGACAGGTCTTGGCAGTGAACGTGAAACGCAGCTTTTTTCTGGCTTTCGATCTCGGCGGCAATTTCTTCTTAATAATTTGTTTATTTCAAGTTTTGTGCAGCACTTGGGGGTGTCGCCACAAGAACAATAAGTTACCGCTTGTTTACGTGCAGCCTAAGCTTTGTTAAATAAATATTTGTGAAAAATTTGTCATCAAGAAAAGACAAGAGTGTGCGTGTGTAACTTGAGCCTTCAAGCGGAACAATTGAATCGAGACACCGAAGATTTGCACTTCCAAGGAATTTAGCATTCATCAATTTCACCAGCACTGGAGCTTGGGGTTCGCAGTGATTGCTTTTAGCTGGTCAGGATCATGATGCCTCGTCAGATGGTCCAATGGCGCATCTACGTGTACGCCAATTCCTTGTACTCCCTGCCGGGACGCCAGGTACGCGGTTTTCGTGAATGGGCGCCACAGAATTACAGGTGAGTCTCCGCCTCAGGAAGAGGAGGAGAGTTAACTAATTTTTAATATTCTCCACCTAGTCATAGTCCCTATGAAGTCCATCGCGTCATGAACTGGGTGAACCGCGATGTCTCTGTTCTGCTGCGCGGCAAGAGCGAAGTCTTTGCTGTCTTCGAGCTCATCATGGACATGCTGCCTCTGATGAGCATGCGCAGTGACCAGTTTAAGGAGGCGCTGACCAAACATCTGGGGCCCAAGACGACTCACTTTGTCCACGAGCTGATCAACTTTGCCCGTTCCCCGTACGAGAGCATGATCGCCTACGAGTGCAATGTCCAGTACCTTGCCCAGCAGGAGGAAGACTATGATGGGCCAAGCACCTCGTCGGTGGGCCGGGGTCTGGGCCAGTTCTTGTCGCCGGGCTTCCACAATTTTGTGGAATTCTCGCGACGCATTAATCCGGATGATTGCGGCGGCTTTGAGGCCGATCTCCAGCTGGAGGACGAAGATGCGGAGGAGTTGGATGATCTTATACTCGACCGCAGTGATTCTTCAACTATGTTGGACATTGATGAGATTGTCGTGCCCAGCCGCAGCTTGGCACGTCAGCTGGCGGCCTCGTTGTCAACGGGTGTCCCAACGGCCTCGCTGCCAACTGTAGTGGCAGCATCGTCATCGGGAGTTGCGTCCACGGCTTCAGGGGGAGAGTCTCAGCAGCAGCAGCAGCAGTCGCAACCACAGCAGCAGTCAACTTCAGGGGAGCCACCGTTGTCTGGGGGGACAACCATTAGCCACACAACATCCCCCAGTGCCTTTGCCAACTACGAGCTGCAGATGGCCATTCAGCGCAGCATGATGGACGAGGGTTTCAGCGGTGACTGGGCAATGCCTCCGCCAAGCGTTGGACGCACGGTTCTCATGTCCAATCGCCAACTGGTGCATAATGCTGCAAATTTGTATCGCATAGTGTATGGATCAGTTCCAGGAGCAACTGGGCTTGGAGCAGCAGGTGGCGCAGGAGGAGCAGCAGGAGTCTTGGGAACTGGTACCGGAACAGGAGCGGGAAGAGGAATGGGAAGAGGAGCAGCAATGGGAGCAGCAATAGGAGCCGCTGGAGCAGCTGGAGCAGCAACAGGAGCTACTGGAGCTGCTGGAGCAGAAGGAGCGGCCGCTGCAGGAACAGGATCTGCAGTAGGATCTGCATCAGCCGCAGCAGCAGGAGCAGCAACTGGTTCTGCTGCACGAACTACGGCTATGCGTGGTCGTACTCGTTCTCGTTCACGCCAACGCGCACGCCGCTAGGATCTCAGGATCAGCCTTATTACCCCACAAAATGCAACAATTTTAAAACACATTTACTATACACAAAAAAACCAAATGGAAATCCCTTCTTCGTTAGGGAAACTCCAAAGAAAAAACAGAAAATAAACTTAAAAAAACCCTGCAGAAAAAAAAGGGTTCAAAAAGGCATCAAAAATTGATAACGATAAAGGGATCGGCCATCAATATAAGAAGGACATTGCCGTGGAAAATTGCGTGCCAAATATGTATATGTATTATATGCCCTTAGCGCATATTTTCCCTTGTCTTAATTTCGCAGCAGAAAAGGTAGCCGTTAACAACACCGCTCCTCCCCACTTTTCCCAATGCCACATCCCTTGTCACATGGCGCATGAAAAATTGAATTACACGCACTTTTGCGCATAAACGGGAATAAAAATAAAGAACAAAAAAACAGCAGAAAAAAACAACGCACAAAATTTTTACACCGGCAAAATGTTGAGTGAAAAATGCGGCCGATTTAGGGTTTTTTTTTTACGGGAGGAGGCTGAGGATGAGGAGGAGGCGGCGGCCCAGCTGCTTGTGGTACCAAATTTACGGCCAGCAAATTGAGTTAAATATTCCTTTTTTTTTCGTCGGCTTACTTTCCCTTTTTCATTTCTTTGGTTTTTCTGGCTCTTTTTCGGTAGTCAGAAGAAGGTATAATATAATTGTCCTTCCGTACACGGTAATTCAATGCATATTTGATTTTATGATTTCGTCGGCAGAAAGCAGCATATTAATGCATATCGAATGAGGGGAATCGAATCCCCAATCATCGTCATAATTGTCAGGGGGCGTAAACTGCTGGACCATTAGGAGGATAGCCGCCATCCAATTGAAGATGAAAGAAGAAGCCTTAACCTTTTCAATTATATTCGGTATTTAATGTGAATTTTCAAGGATTTTCAGTTAGTTGAATAATTTTCTAAATTACTCCAAAGGTTTTTTGTAACTAAATTGGACTTAAAATTGATTGAAAATGATGTTATTATTTGTCTTTAAATTTATGAATATTTTAATAATAAAGACATGAATGACACTTTTTGGTTACGAAAATGGAAAAGTTTGCTAAATTTTCTATATTATATTTACGTTCCAATGGATATTTTCTTCAATACTTTCTTCAATAAACATTTTTACTCACAATTTACTAAGCTTTTATGATTTAAAAGAATCCAATTCTCAGTCATAAATCCAATTTTTATTTGCATAAAACAAAAGACATTCTAAGAATCTCTCTCGATTTATCTTTTTGCCAAATAAAGCCGCCAAAATCCTAATTGCCGTGGATCTTAAACTTCAACCATTAGGCGCAGCCAACTGACGAACGGAAGAACTACGGGCCAAAAGGATGAAGATGCAGCTTAAGGATGAGGCCTGGATTTCGACTTTGGCTCTGGGGTATAACTTTTCCCTTAGTCTAAATGTCATTAGGGTTTTGTCGGCTGCATTTGCTTGGCTCGTCGACTGACAAACTAATTTGCGTAATGTTGACGAAAAACTTTTTATTTGACTTGCTGACTTGGTGCGTCTCAACTTCCATTCTGCCCCCTCCCACTTGCATTTTCTTGCACAGTTTTCCTCTGGCAGATTTTCTCTCAAGCAGCCGTAAGAAATAAAAGCGAGACGATTGAAAAGTTTTTCTCACAGTTTGCACTGCATTTCGGGGTTGGCAATTGTCGCTGTCGCTGTCGCTGGAATAAAAGTAGTTTGGCCTGGCCCAGAATTTGGTTTCAAGTTTGAGTTGCAAATTAAGCCGCCGTCGCCTTGCTGACGACTTGAATTAAATGTTTCAGATATCACGCATACGCACTGTTGCCTCGCAGGCGCCTCTTAATGTGCATTTCATGAAAATAACTCGCCAGATAAATCTGCATAAAATATTCATATATATATCGAGATTTGCCCCGAGACCCTAACGAATTATCTCGCGCATAAGTGTTCAGTTCCGACTGAATATATTTTTTGTTGTTCTCCGGGTTTATCGCGAATTATGCGCGTGGCGTTGGAAAATTAAAATAATTTCCACATTCACCGCAGCGAGCAATTAATCACAAGGCTAAGAACGATATGCGGTGCGGTGCGGGAGTTAGGAGTTCGCATTTAGGCCCGACTCTGATTTATGTGGTGCCCCTCCGGGTGCCACCTGTCGTCCCCGCCTCTCAGTTTTCCTTAAAGCCAGGCCCAGACCTTGGCTAACTCGCCCGTCCTACAAGCAGCTCTCATTGTCCCGCTCAATATCCCGCTGCAATGTGTCACTTTCGGTTTTATTCCTGTCTTGCCTTAGATTTCCGCACCCGACACTTTCTGAGTTTGCCAGGAGACAGGCAGGACCTGCTTTAGGATTCTGATTCTGCAGAGAGAAAAATATATATCCGATTTGTAGAGTTTTACAACATTTAATCTTAAGTTTTTTAAAGGAATATATTTTCCTAGTTCCTGTTAAATATTCTTGCTATTTTACCTTTAAAAATTACAGTACACTTTACTAATTTTCCCAGTGTATCTATTTTTCTTCCCCCTTTTCGGCATTTGCCAACTTTAATATGTTGGCACAGCACGGCGGCAAGACGCTCGCCTCGAGTTTCCATTACATTGCAGCGGAAGCCGGATGTTGAAATTGTTGAGGTTGCTTCGCCATGGCATAGCACACTCTTTGTGAGTGTGTGTGTGTGTGTGTGTTGGTGTGCGTTGAGTGTGCTTCGGTGGGCGAGTGTAAGCAGCTTAGCTAAGACTCCGGTAAAGGAAATTGCCAAGGAATACCATGGCTACCGCGTCGCGATTCGAAATCGAATCCGGACGCGAACACGAAACCCAATCGCGGTGTTCCTTTAAATGTTCAATCAAAAAACTTTGACTGAAGGAATGATTCAATTTTTCGCCTCCCAACCCCCTTCTTTTTCACAATTGTCGCCAGCTTAAGTCGTAAGCAGAAACTCGCTCGATTGCGTAACCGATTTCAAGTGGAAAAGCCATAAAATGGTCAATCGTTTTCTTCATGAAAATATCTCTCTCTCTTCATTGCAAATTTGCAACTTTAGCTTTAAAATGCCATTCAA
>VNKB01014921.1:0-10744 GCA_008042735.1 Drosophila leontia
TTACCAAATTCCCAATCTAAGTTTTCCCTGACCAACTTTTCTTTTTGGTAAACATTAAAAATTCACAATTTTTAAGACCTCCTGCCGTCGTCGTCATTAAGGACTTTCTCTACCTCTAAGAAACGTGACGTGTTATCCCAAAACAGGGCCTAAATGATGAGACTGTAATTTTCACATGCCCCACCATTCTACCTGGGCCATGTGTTTACTCTCATAATCCCGGCTCTTGGCTCCTGGCACCCGAGCTCGCAGCGACCTGATTCAGATAAGATGTGCTTTACATGTGCCTAAACAAACAAGAGGTGGGGAGCCAGGATATGGGGCTACGGGTTGCTATACTGTCAGGTGCAGAGGTAGCTACACCCACATCCATTTACGGCTATGGGCACGCATGAATGAATCCCAAGCGGGCATGGGATCAGTGTTGCCAAGTTGGCAACCAACAAGTAGAAACCAATAAGTAGACCTAAGTAACTAGGATGTATTTGAAAATCCTATACAAAGTATGCGTATGCGTATACAAAGTATAGATTATTTTCAAAGCAAATTAATATAAATGTATTATATATGTGTCTATATTATTAATTGTTCTAAAAAATGTATGTATTGCATAAATACTGCATACAAAAATGTCCCTGGTGGCTTACGTGTCGTATGCGTAATTTTTAAGAACATTTCGACGGCCCATACTTTTTAAATTTATTTTGTGGTTTCAAATAATAAAAAAATGGTTTTATGTTAAATTTTTTTTATGCATTTTTAACATTATTTGGTAAGCATTTCATGTAGAAAATATGTGCTGGCTTACGTGTCGTATGCGTAATTTTTAAAGAATTTTTCGACTGTGGGAAAAAATTATTAAAATAGAATTCTCTATTCAATCAGAAAACCCTCATCATTCTGTTTAATCTGCATCGGGATCTTTCATCCTATATTATCTATTACTTTCTTATATATTTTTGCTAAAATTAGCTTACTTTAAGGTAGTATTGAAACATATAATATATGGGAATATTATATTATTTTCATCTTTTGGCCTTAAAACCGACACGTTGGCAACACTGAAGCAAACTTGGGACTCAGGTGTATGCACTAAGTACACGCGTCACTTATTACAGTGACAATGATATGCGTCTTGCACACAAATATGAGCACGAGCATGAGGGAAAGCCAGGGTCCTGGCTTCTGGCTCCCGGCTCCCATGGTTTCTGAAGACCCAAAGGCTCCGTGGGACTAAAGCTGCCAAACAAATGTCGGCGGGTGTAATTGATCAGGACTGACTGGGGCACGCACACAATCAAACAATGACTTGCAGTTGCCCTATAAATCGGCTGCATTTAATGCCGGGTTCTACAGGACCTACAGAGGACCCCATCTAAGAAATGCTCGGCACGAATTTCAGAATGTCAGTGTGGGTGGCAAGCAGACATAAACACGTATCTGATGCACTTAAACAGGAAGAAACTGAGTAGGAATACGACCTGAGGACTATGCTTTCAAGCTGATAGGACACGTGTTTGTACGAAAAAATGGGGTGAGACTCGTTAATCATTCCTATGATCACCTTAAGCTATGAACTTTGGCTAGGAAGCAAGGCATAATTAGAGATTTAACGTGCAGAAATGAAATTCCCTACTCCTTTCTCATGTCTCTCTCAAATTGTAATTATTTAAAAGATTGCAAAGTTTTAATTTTTTACAGTGCCCGCATGAAAAGCACGTGCTGAAGCTGATGTGTATTGCCATGTGGCAATACAAGAGCCCATCCTCCATGGAATCGCCGCCAACTGGTGCTCCACGTTGCTGCTGCTGATGATGATGATGAAGCTGATGATGGCAACAACGACGAGGATGGGCACTTTGCCCGTGTTTAATGATGCCGTTTGGCTGTCACTCCGAGGACATCTGCCCGGCTCATCGCGACGTGGCTGCTGCCGTGCCAACCAGTACTAGCGCAATGCCCTGACAGCCCCGTATAGGTTACGCTCGCTGGCTTTGCATCAGTCCGGATCGGGAGCGGTGCATCCGTAAGTCCGCTGCCCAGCATCCTTGCTTCCCCGCTGCCCTGCTTTCCTGATGAACCAACCGATGAACCAATGACCCATAAAACGGACGCTGGCATCCAGCGGAATCAGCTTTGGCCCGGCTTTTGTGGTTCCCAGGGCACGCGCGCTCAAACATAAAGCGCCCAGAGATGGGAAGGGTTTTTACTTTACTTTAACCAGGTAAGAACTAACCGTATATGCAACAAATATAATTAAAAACATCTCTGAAATTAAGTAAATTTCATTAATTTTGTTGTGTTTCATTAGTTACTTTAGTGTATAGTAAGAAATAGAGTTAAAATGTTTGTATTTAAAGAAATCAAAATAATATTTCATATGTTTTTTTGCTTGTATAAATTCTAAAATGAAACTCATAGTTTTGAACCATAACAACATTAATTTAAAATATAGCTTGGACAGTCTTTTAAAATTAATTTTATTTTTAAGTTGTTTTAAAATGCTACAATTAGTACTGAAAGTAAGTACACACTGACCATCACTGGTAAAGGACCCTGGCAAATCTCTGGAAACTGGAAAAGGGGGAACGAGTACACCGGATCAGGGCTTAACTTTGCAGCTCTGTCAGGGACCATCTGTCAATTTGTATCGATGCTTTTGGCTCAAATTTGGGTCAGCGAATTACTAGGGTGGTGTTTATGTGATCGAAAATACACACCAGGTCAAAGGGGGTTGAAATATTTAAATTAGTTATATAGCTGCAGCATATACACAAGACTTCAAAAGCTCTCCAGTTATTTAAGTAAGTATTGTGAGCTCTATAGCATATTTATATGTTTCTAATAATCATCAGTAGACTGGAAAAAATAGTGATAAATCCATTGAAGTGGGGCTTAGTCTGGGATTTATTATTGTGCGGACTCTTTTAAGCATTGAAATCGTCAATGTCATCTTTACAACTATGCATACTTCAAGGCACACACACACATAGTACCTTTATACATATATAGATGTTACCCCCATGGATCCTTCCGACTACTTGTAGCTCTTGGAGGTCCTTTGACGGCAACTCTGCAAAGAGTTTTCAGCCTGTTCAGCACTTTGTCGGGGTAAACTTCTTTTGCTGCGTTTTATTTATTTAAACGGAAAGCCGATGAAGCCGAAAGTCTTAAGTGGAGGGATGGCATGGGCATGGGCCTGGGATGGGATGGAAAAACGCTTGCTTTGAAATCGACCAAGGAGGCTGGTGCTTTTATAATTTTACGCTGTCGAATGCGAAGCGAAACGACCACCTCACGTAGCAGAAGTACAAAAGACATAAAGAGTACAAAAGATATAAAGTAAACTGAAAGTAAAGATAAAAGCGCCACGGGCTCAGAAAATGTGCAAAGACAATGATAAGAACGGGGATAAGAGCGAGCGCAGAAAATGCTTTACAAAATGAAGGCGGAAAACATGGGGAAACATGGAAAAATTGGAAAAGCCCTATAGTCGTCGACTACTCCCGCGCTTTTCACTTGTCATGTCACTGGGGTCGGGTCGGGACCTCTACTCAAAGGCAATATATTCTCTCCTTGGCATTTTTCACCTTGGATACGCAACAAAGAAGACCGGTGATGAATTGAAAAAGTATAACTGAAAGTCTTAAGAAATGCTAATGTAGAGTAGTTATTTTAAAGGGCAAGGCATGCACAGGGTTTATACTTAAGAAGTGTGGTAAAAAGTTGTAGTTGAAAGTCGCAGATCTTTAAGGCATATGGTTAGTAATGTTTTTTTTTTAACAAACCTGTAATGAAAAGAAGAAAAAATCTAGAATTAGTTACTGTTTATCTATGATTTATTTAATATTATAAAAATTATATTTAAATGAATGTATTAAAAAAATTAAAATGAAGTTTTATGAATTTATATAAAATATGTGCGATATATCGGATTTATTATTATTTATTATTTATATGTATATTATTTTTGGGTGCCTTTTTAAAATTGTATTAAAAAATTTTAATTGTGTTCACTTTATACTTTTTTAATTGAGGCTTATTTATTCATTTTATCAGTGCCTATTACTGAATATTCAGTCTCTTTGTACGTTTTTTAATAGCTCTCATCTGCTCTCATCCAAGTATGTACATATATAGTTTTAATGGCGCACAGTTGAATAAGTGAATTTCATTTGGTCGCCCCAATTTTAGTCAATTCACTGATTAGTTTTCAATTGGAACGGCCATTAGAGCTCGATTTAAGTAATACACATGCACATGGCATGGTCTGTAACTGAGTTGGCCCGGTTGCCCGGCGACTGTCAGCCAAAATGAATAATCGAGTAGTGTGTGGAATTGGGAACAGAATGGAACTCCGCCCCCTTTGTGCATATTGCCTTTTTTCAGTTCGGCGCTCGTTTCCGTTGCAGCTGTTTTTTCCCCAGTTTTCTACGTGGTTTCCTCCTTTATTTCTATCTATCGAGATAGCTAGCTAGCAATTTATTTGCTTGCGACAAGAGACAAAACAACATTTTAAAGATGCAAATACGACGGTGGTTCGTTGGCAAAATGGCAATAAAGAAAACTAAAATCAATGGAAATATTCGCGATGGCATAAATTCCCTTTGAGAGCAATACACGAAAAAAAGGAAGCAGAGAAGGAATGCAATTCGAAAAGTTTGTAACCCAGATTCTTTTCCCCTTGTTTGCAGTAAAATTTTTGGTACGAATTTTTTTTTAGTTACTTTTGGCCCCTCCAGCCGCAGGTGTTACTGCGTGTATATGAATGTATGCTGAATGCTTCTCACCACAACTGCAAATGGCGGAAAATGTATAAAAAGAGGCACAACTTTCATTGTTTGCTTTCTAACCAAAGGAAAAATATTTTTTGAACGCACTTTTTCAGCAGTCGGTCTGATATCTGCTATAGTTTCATACGAAATCCATTCGGTTTTAATATTTTTTAGGTAGAGCAATGAATCTGTGCGGGGGACTGCCGAAAAGGAATTGAATTTCCAACAAAAGAATACATTTCAAGGCAGTTTTTATTCGGAAAAAGTAATATAAGTAATATATATATGTACAATTTTAAATTTTATTACAAAGCAAAAGTTTAGTAATACCCATGTTCAATCATCATTCAGCAATATTCTAACCACTTGTTCTTAAAATAATTTTCCTTAATTACAAAAACCACTCCCCTTTTTTTTGGGGGGAAATATCCTTTGTTCGCCGCCACTGTTGCGGAATGTGTTGCCTTTGCGTTCGGTTCTGTGGTCTTCATATTACAGCAGCCGTAAAAACTTTTTTCACTTGGCAAGGCTTTTCCTGTTTCTGGTTCTGTTATTGCTGCTGCTATTTTCTTTGCATATCCTCGCATTCGCTTCGCCTGTCCCAAACACATATACACACAGAGAATCACCCACCTCACACCCACATGTCCTGAGGCAAATTTATTGAATTCGCATAGCAGCCAGGAAGGCAACTTAATTTTCAAGTGAAACTTTGTTAAGGTTCGCCATGTGCTCAACACAGGAAGGAGCCCCCAAAAAAAAGGACAGCCAAAAACCCCCCAGACAATTTCAAGGACCTTTCTCTTATGTCGGCGTGGGTGGAGCGGGATGGAGGGGGCGTGACCAACAACAGGAACAGAAACAACAAACCAAAAGCAACGCAACTGAAGTTTGGGGTTTCGCCTGGTGTTTGCATTTTGTTAAGTGTTGAAAATTTATTAGTTTCACCTTAATTTGTTTGCTGACTGCTCTCGGTGGAGGCGTAAAGAGCTGCTGGTTGGTTGGTTGGTTGGTTGCTCTTTCCAGGAAAACGTTTTATTTTTCCTCAAAGTAAATTTATCATTTTTGTTGTTCACGACAAACACAATACAACGTCGAGAAAAACAGAAAATGAGTCCATCAATCACCACAGAGGTTCAGTTTTAAATGTGGCTTTTAAATTTAAAGTCAGGTGATTTGTTTAAACATTGCTTAATTTTTGTTACTTTGCTTATTGTATTATTCTTAAGAGTAATTATTAACTGTTTATTAAATATTTATATTTGTTTAAAAATCTTTTTCTTTTTATTTAATAATAATAATAAATTCCGTAGCATAATTCCTTTAAACAAGATAAAATGGACTTTTTTCGATTAAAAAGATCACCAAGTTAAAAAAAAAATCAAAAAAAAACAACAGAAAAACAAAATAAAAAAAATATTCATCCATCTCCCCGACGGGGAATTGAACCCCGGTCTCCCGCGTGACAGGCGGGGATACTAACCACTATACTATCGAGGATGTTGATTTTGCCGAGTCCAAAGCTTCTCATGTTCAGCAAGCAACGATCAGTGGTCACTCGTTAAGCAAAAGCTTTTTATTCTAACTAAAATCAAATCACATCTACATAAAGCTTTAAGACCTTAAAGTAAAAATAGCACAGTGGGCATGTCCCGACAAAAATATTAAAAAATGTTTTTCGTTGTACAATAACAGGGCGTGCAAGCAGGATGGCAAATCAAAGTCAGCAGCGCAGCCAAATGGGGAAACATTGTTTTAAAACAATGAAATACAAGCTGCTAGCTAGCTGGGTAGCCAAGCCGATTCAGCTAGCAGAGCATAGCAGAGCCCAACAACACGCAATAAAAGACAAAAGTGGAATATGTGCCACAACGCTGCACAGATGCCAACGACCAACTACCACCGCCCAAACCCTTATGCTACCGCTCTTACCACCCCCTGGCACAACATGCGAGTCCACTTGAAACTTTGCGCTATTGTGCTTTCACCCCCTGCCAACTATATGTATACTATATATACTATATATATATTACTTTTTTTTCTACAGCCGCTTCCAGCTGCGGACTTTCTCTAGAATCTTTGGCTAACTAAGGCCAGTTACAACGTTCTCTAAAAAAAAAAGAAATTTTATGAAAAACCACTAGGGATTAAGGGGTCGAAGTGCTTTGGCCTCTTAATAGAACTTTAATTTAATATTATATAAGTATATTATTAATTTTTGTTTTGTTACGATAATCCAAAATTTTGTCAAAAATATCTGTTTAAATTTTATAAATATTTTTAAATCATAAAAATCGTTTTATATGCCTAAATTACCTAACCCTCTATTTCCAGGGTACATTTTCAACAGAAAAACTCCTACATATATTGCTCTGCTATCCTGCTGCTGGTGTGCTGTTGGTTGGAACAAAAAAGTTTAACAAATATAATTGCTGCTCTGCTTTGGCAAACTCCATTAAATTTATAAAGTGGGCAAAGTTGCATTACATATTCTTCTGTTGCCCCAGCTTTTTATCCTTACTTCAGACTGTGTGTGAGTATGCATATGAGCACTTATTGATTAATAGTTTTATTGCATTCATGCAGAGCCCGGCCATTAATTTTGCATGTTAAATAAAAGAGCACTCAATTATGTGGGCTGCGTTCGGGGCGGGATGTTAAAGGATGAAATATTCATGCACTTTATGCTGGGCCTACCATCAAACAATGCATGTTTGATGTTGAATTAAAGCCCGCTTCGGCTTTGGTCATCGAGGATTGGAATATTGATTGGTTTTGGCCGGAAAATAGTTTTGTAAACTGAAAGGAGAGGGATTATTTGCTTGGTGCATTTCCCTAGTTAAGCTCTTTGACTGACTGACCTCTGCTAAGGCTTTATTGGCATACTATTTCAGTTGTAATAATTGTTTAGTGTTCTTTGATGGTTTTGTTAAAATTTAAATACTTCTGCAATAGTCATTATTTTGATTAATATATATATATTCATAGAGAGATGTAGGATTTTAACTTGAACTTTCAGAGGAAGAGGAAACCCAAGCTGGCAAGTCATCAAAGTAATAGTTAGCCAACCCCAAAGATGAGGCGTCAAAATGCCTCTAGGGTCCAAGAACATGAGTGGAATATTTAAAAAAAGGACTGCAAAAAGGAAAGCTGTGAGGACGAAATCGTTATACCCTTACGCCTTAAAAGTCCTAGTTGGTTTAAATCATTTCCAACCATTTTTATTCCCTTTTACGTAATTTATTAAAAGAAAATTAAAGTAACTTTTCATTATTACTACGTTTTCCCACCTCGTTAAAAACTTCTGAATGAAATTAGAATACTTTTGCTAGAGTATACAAATAATAGAAGGAAAACCGACACCCAAGAGAATTTTTGGTAACGTCCGCAGAGGGTGAGAGAGCGGCTAGCAAAGGTTTTTCCATTTCATTTTCATAATTTCGCCATTTGGCAAGTATCTCACGCATTTGCAATTATGTGCGGATTTTTCATTTCATTTCTTCATTTCATTTACGGCGGAGACTCCATTCCGGACCGCAGTTGTTACAGATTCTGCTATTGTTGGCGCTCTTTGGTCGCTGCACATTTATGCGCAACCGCATTTCAAAAGCAATAAATTCTGCAGCTTTGCGCTGAAGTTGCGCAAACAAAATAAACACAAAAAATAAAAATATATACAAAAAAATAACACAAAATAGGGACAAACGAACCCAGGAAAAAAGTAGGAGCTGGGCAAGAAAACTTTGCTCATTTGTGGCCACCGAATATTTTGATTTCCAGTTTTATATTCACTCAACAAAGCTCTGGGTAATATATAAATTAAGAAGTACAAACACACAGCAAGAAAAAAGGGTTAATAAAGTCTTATTACAATATCTACTTGAAGATAAAATGATTTTTTGTTATAAAATGTACCACTTGAATATGCAACGAATATATTTTTATGTACATATCTGAGCTTGAGGCTCTTGAATAAAATTATAACAGTCTCTGTGCAAGGATATAAAAATACATATAAATATCTGACACGCTTACTTTTATTGAAAAGAATATTTCTTTTTTGCTGTTCCGGCAGCTGTTTACTTGGCTGGCTTTCATTACTTGGTCTCGATTTTTTTTTCGTTTTCTTTTTTTCCTTTGCTGCCTTCATTCTAAGCAAAGTTTTGGCCAAACTCAAGCAGCTTGTTATTATTATTTTTTGCCCTTCAATGGCAAAAGTTGTAGTAGGAAACAACAATTTCACTTCACCCCAACTTCTCGCGCCCTTCGCAGCAGCTCAACCTTTGGTCCAAGGAGATTCTGTGGAGTTTCACCATGAAAATTAATTGCGCATTTATTTTGAGTGAGTTTTCGCGTCTTGGCAGAAGTAAAAGCAAGAAGTAGGGAAAGGGCGAGGAGTTCCCAAAGAAGAAGAAAAACTTTGGAGCGTTCGTTGTTGCCGTTTCCTGGCTTTCCTTCCTAGTGCCTTTTTTATACCTCCTCAGCCTCAGTACCGAGGCGGTAAAGTTAACTAACCGTGCTCGAGTGGCAAGGTTTATGCGTATGTGGTTTCCACGAAATTGATGAAATTAATGTGTTTGTTGAATGGCAATCGGAAATAAGAAAGAACATCTCAAATTACCGAGATGCTTGCAGCAAAAACACACTGCGATTCCCATGCCATTCAACTGCTATAGTAAAAGAGTTTTCATGCAACACACGACCCCGGAGGCATGACGGTTATTGGCAGCCTCCAAAGTCTGCTTCTATATGCACCCCACAGAAAATCACCTCCCCCGCCAATTTGCAATTCGATAACAATGCGGGGGCGCTTAGTGGCCCGGTACACGGATGCAAACATGAAACGGTTATTGGTTTCCCCGATCTCGTTGTCACGGTCCATGCAAATCAAGTTAGGCTCTCTGACTTTGATGTCGTCGAATCGAAACACAAGTCAAACACTCCACTTGCCACGCTATCATTCGATACGTTGATGCAACCTGATTTGCTAACGATAATTTCCAGTTATGAAGGCCATTAAATTTGCATTTCAGGACGAGTGTTAAGGGCCTAAATTGGGGTAAAGATTAAGTACTTTGATGGTAAAGCTTCTCTGCAATGTTCAGGAAATCAAAGAAGTAAAAAACTGTTAGAGCTCTTAATGAGATGAATATAAAAATTAGACCCTTGCTTTGAGAAAAATTGGTTTTTATTTTATTCATGAAAAGGATGTTGCAATAGGTTTGAGAAGAAAAATAGGCAATGAGAAAGTAAAGGGGATGATGGTTTCGTTTTACTAATAGTTCCCTAAAGTTCGTTGGTTCGAAAACCCAATTAGAGGGATTTAAAAATACATTTTAATTTGGCAATTTCCTGTTTCGTTCTCGCTTTAAATTCCAGACAAGTTTGCTTTCTTCCACACTTAACCTGCAATGTACAGGTACTCAAAAACAACGGCTTATTCCTTCAGTCGCGAACGAGAGAGTGTAAGAGCTTTGTTATTTTTTATCTCCCATATCAATAGGATGAGCAAGAAGCCCGCTTTTCAAAGTATATTTATACCCTTGCAGGGTATTATAATTTCAGTCAGAAGTTTGCAACGCAGTGAAGGAGACGTTTCCGACCCTATAAAGTATATATATTCTTGATCAGCATCAGCAGGGAAATCTTTCTAGATATGTCAGGAAGAAATCGATTTTTTGGCCACTTTTGCGAAATTTGATAAAAGTTTTGATTTTGATAAAAAATTGAATTTTCAAAATTTTTAAATGAAGAATGCAGATTTATTAACTGTAGAAAATCTTGCACAGAACTGTTTTCCGATTTAAAATTAATGCTCTTTTGGCCGAGTTATGATATTTTTAATTTAAAAAAAAACAAGAAGTTTTTTAATTTAAAAATCAGATTTTATAATACAAAATAATATTTTTCTAAGTCAAGGAATCATTTCCGACCCCATAAACCATATATATTCTTAATCAGCATTAACA
>VNKB01014930.1:0-16810 GCA_008042735.1 Drosophila leontia
CCAAATTTAAAATTTTAAGAAATCAAAATTTTTGGCTATTTTTGCTAATTTTAATGATGTAACCCCTTATAAAATTGTGCAAAAATGGCCAAAAAATCGATTTCTTCCTGACATATCTAGAAAGATTCCCCTTTTGATGCTGATCAAGAATATATATACTTTATAGGGTCGGAAACGTCTCCTTCACTGCGTTGCAAACTTCTGACTGAAATTATAATACTCTGCAAGGGTATAAAAATGTATTAGCTCCACAAATATTTACAATTATCTTTTTTAAAATTAGTTTATGGTTTTGAAACCTTAAAAATAAACTCCTAAATAATCTAATTCCCCCTTTAAAACCTCAGGCCAGCCGTCTTTTACCGGAATCTTATATGCGGACAGTAACTCGACCTGTTCTCCCTTCGCATATTGGTTGTGCACACAAACACACACATGTTTTGTTCTTTTTTTTTTATGTGGCGCCAGCAGAACACCCACACTTTTGCACTTATATTTTCCTGCTGCTCCTGATCCCCCTTTATTCCCCCCTTTTTTTTCGTCCAAGAGCGGCTAACGATGGGGCAAGGAAAAAAAAGGGGGAAAAGGCGGCGACTAGGCGTGAATTATGACCTATTGAAACCTCAAACAAGACCCAGGCTCAACAACAACAACAACTCACTGAGTCACTTTTCCCCCTTGTTTTCCCCCCGAAACATACACTCCTTTATTTTCCTTTGGGTCTCAGGACGCTCCTTGCCGTCGTCGCCCCTCTGATGTCTGCAATTTTTACTTTATGACTTTATTCTGTCCTCGTTTTATGCATTTTTTATGCCGCTCCGTTGCGGTTTTCTCACTTTGTTGGCCAACAAATCCACACACACAGAGAGTGGGTTAATATATACTATATCCCTTCCTTTCCCCTCCCCGATTCTATATCCTGTTTCTATTTGAGTTTGTATCCCTGCTGCATTATTTATGCATTATTTAGCTGAAGCGACAACTATTGGCTGTCGGACAGCTTAATGGGTGTAGGTTAATGGGTGCCACATGTGAAAAATGAGGTTTACTCCAGGGATGGGTATATCTAAGGGTTATGCAGGTTTTTCTTTATGGATATTGTAATAGAAGAAGGGTTTGCAAGGGCTTTTAAGCAGGGTTTTTTGTGAGGAGATTAAGCTTTGTGTTATTTAAAAAATTGTATAATAATATTATGAATGACAGAAGCAGCTGTCTAAACAAGCCTAGCGTAACTTTGTGAACTTCTTATGCAATATTAAAATGATATAACATTTTAGAAACATTTTTAAATCATTTTCTAGGCTATTTAGACTAAAAACTATTATATTTAAATTAATAAGATGTGTTTATTGAACTCTACATAAACATTACAACACGCTAACTAATTTAAATTCCTTCTTAAGACCGTAAATCTATTAAAATAAACCCATTGCGCACAGAAAGGTAATTACCAGATGGTAACTTGAGATCTTTGGGACCAATTACCAACCCCTTTGTTTTCGGTTAATTTTTATTTTTAATCCAACGATATAATCTTTGCATTTAACTATAAGCTGCCATAAAAAGCCTTGAGCAAAACTCCAATTAAAATGCATCTAAAAAAGTATGCTCGCTCGAGTAGTATCCACGTGTCGGACATTTAGGTGCAATAAAAAAATATATTTGAAACGAGACCGACCGCCTCGTGTCGCGATAAAAATCTAAACTTAGCAACTGAAACAAAACTACCGAAATGTGAGAAGTAAACACAAGTCTTGGAGCATTTTTTGGCCACCCAAAAATGATGAAAAACAGACACATAAAAGTCGTGTGGCAGGTCGGTCGGTTGCCTTTAATGCAATTATATATCCCCGAAAAAAAAAGAGGAGACGCTGGGAAAGTGGGGAAAAAAGTTCAAGTGAGGAAATTGCGTGCAAAAGGGAAGAAAATTTATTGGAAAAACAGGACGAGAAACGAAATTAAACACGCGCAATGGAGCTACTTGCCCCCAGTCAAAGCTCCATCTCCTACTCCCTCTCCTTTACTCCCTCGCTGGGTGTGCATAAAAAGTCTGAATTATGTTCCATAATAAAAAGTTATGACTGTAAAATTTTTTAATTGCACATTTGGGAGTTTTTTTTTCTGTTTGTTTGTTGTTGCTGTTGTTTATTTAATTTGAAATTCGTTTTTAGCTCGCAGACACCGCAAGGAATTTCAGTAGCTTTCCCTCCTTTTATTTTCCAGTTTTTTCCACCAAACAAATGTGTCAATATAGCCGGGGAAAAAGGACTCCCAGACAAAGACAAAGTTTTGCCATTGCGGTTAAACTCAAGTTAAATACTTTAAGCAACGCACAGCTGCAAATAAATTGTTGCGTATAATTTTAGCGCCAGCCTTTGTTCTAACTTTAGGGAGTGTAGCAATTAAATGGCCTCGAGGCGTATGAGTTTTCCACTGAGTTTTCCACAGAATTGTGATGACTGCTCCTCCTCTCGAAGGAAATTGAATTATTATTATTGGCAAACTTGGAGACATTGCTTGATTGTTGCATATTCCAGGGGCATTCCCCCGGAAATTTGATAGATTTCCCCACAACAAAGACATAAATAGGAGGTAAACAAATGTGAGACACTCGAAAGAATGGGGTTTTAATTGCAAATGTTGATTCAGCCGCTGTTGCAGGTGTGTTGCTGTGTCTCTGTGTCTGCCTCTAATTGATTTTTCAAACCATTTGAGACTTTTATTTGCAGCCAAGACCATTTAATTTAATAAATAGATTTTAGATATCTGTTTTTTTGTTCGTAATAAATTAGAGAAAGCAATTAGTGTGTATTTTGCTGATATGATTTATGGCCTTGTGATGTATTTGTTTGTTATTTATATTGTGCGATATTTATATTCCATTATTAAAATGCTTTAAAAATTCAATGGTGTTGAATTAGGCAACAAAGGAAATATTTATTAGATTATCTAATATTTTTTTATGTTTTCAAACTATTTATTATCAGTTTCTTTTTTATTAAATATTTTTTATTTATATTTCTGTGTGAATTATCATTGTTTCCTTTAAGAGAACCTTATTTTCTTGTTATTTTAAACGAACTTTTCCCTTGTGTAATTTTTCCTTTATTTTCTTCTTATTCCAACTATTTAATTTCCAACAGATTTTCTAATTACCCCTCCACTTAAAACCTCCTCAACAACTTAGCTGAATCCTAAGTGGTTTCACTTTGCCAAAAAAAATATAAACAAATTTCCTTGTGGAAAGTTTTTGTTGTTGTATCCTCCATATTTCACTTGCTGCACCCCTCCTGCGACCCTGTTGACATCTGCCGTCCATCTGCATTGTTGGCGTTGGAATCGTCGTCGTCCTCCCTGGCTAATTTGCTTCTCTTTTGCTTTAATCTGGTCGAGTAAATTTACAAATTAATTAAAACAACAAACAAACGAGCGACGAGCAACAGTCGTCGTTGTCGCGGGGTCAAAAGTCAAAAATGTTTAAAAACAAGAGAGGGGCACACAAAAAAACCTCAAAAACACCCACACATACAGAGAGAAAAAAAAACAGCGAAATTAAGGCACTAAAAACGGGAACAAACAACAACAACAATGAGTAGTTGAAAAGGCCAAAAAAAAAAATATAAGGAAAAGAAGGAGGGAAGCTTGAATTTTTGGTAGCAGGTTTCAGCTTGAAATTCGAATCCCTCCTTCCTCGCTTTGTTTTTTTTTTTTCTCTCCTTGTTTGCGAGTATATTCAAGGGACACCGCAACAACAACATGAACAGGAATACAACAACAACAACTACAACAAACAGAGGGGAGAAGCAACATTCAGACCCGTCGGCAAATGTAAAAAAGTCAAAAGTGCTGCAAAAAACACAAAGAGCCTTGGTAGAGGGACCTTTTTTCCCTGTGGTTCTGGTGGGCAAGGAAAAGCGCGTGGAAACGCACAGAAATAATAATAATAATAAAAACGGGAGCGGGGAGTCCCCCTCCTGTGCAGGGGGGTGCTAGGCGATTTCAGTGAGCCGAGAGTAAATTATAAATTAACGCTGCAGGCGACGCGAGGTCAACTTTTGGTGGCGTCCTTTGCTCCTTCACCTTCCTCCTCCGCTTTCTCCTGCTCCTTTTGCTCTTTGCTCTGGTTTTTTTTTATTTGCTGTTGGTCTTTGACTCAGTCACACACACAAACACGCAGGAATCGCGGCCACTATATGTTCTTTCCAAACAGGAAGAAAACAAGGGAAAAAGTTCTACGACTTTAAGTTACCTAGTAAACTTAATATATCATAAACCTTACTATAGATTCATGCCAATTTTGGTATGTGACTATTTTTAACTATTTTTAATGTTTTAGTTCTTTTGTTTTTTCTTTTATTTTATTAGTTTGTGAGATATAATAGTTATCTGTGGAATTTTAAGGTCAAGACCAATATGATCACAATACATTTCACTTTTAATAAAGCTAATATATTATAATAATGTGAATCCAACTAGTAAAAATGTCCAGTCTAGTAATGTTCCTAATTATTCCCCCTCTAAATACTCTAAATCCGTGTCAATGTAACATATTTCCATTTTTTTAAGGACTTTACAACTCACTCTTGCTTCTAGCTTATACATCACCCCAAACCTAATATTTTTTTCCCCCGAATAATACACCCTCTTCTAACCCCTAGAAATACCCTAGAAAACAAAAAATGAAAACACGAAAATCTCACATACAATGGAAACTCGGCACGCGGCCTCAACTGACCGCAAAAAACACATAACGAGTGGAGGAGAGAGAGAGAGAGAGAAAGTGGGGAACACAGACGACGGAGGACGGGAAATGAAACAGGGGCAGGACAAGGGAAAACCTGGGGAGGAGGAGGCGGCTCTGGACGGAAGTCAGAGAGCGTGGACAAGTGCTTCAATTGGCATTGGTGGCGATAGTAAATTTCCTCCAGGTCCTGCGAAGGGCGAGCTACTTTTCCGAATTACCAACATGGAGTTCAAGTGCAGCGCTGGCTAAAGGGGGTTGAAAGGCAGAAAAGCGGATGGGGTTGGCGGCGACTTCCCTTGCCCCATGAGATGACATGATAATTGAAAATAAGTTGAGATTTGGCCGAGAGCAAGAGGGAGAGCTTAAAGGCGGAACGGAAGCTGAAAATTCCACTTGCTGGTTAATAAAGTTAGCCACGCGAAAGACCGGCAAAAATCACCAGTTTGCGGGGGGAGTTAATCTACAAAGGATTTGAGTTTTTATAGTTGAGTGAATACGTTTTTTTTTTTTCCTTTGTTGGGGGAGTTCTAAATGGGATTAGTTGGTATATTTTGGGAATTAAAAGGGGAGAAGAACCTTAGACTATTAAAATTTTATGTAAATGAGGCAAAGTTATGAATTATTTTAAAGCAAATAAAGTTTCTTTTTCCTATTATTCAAAATTAAAATAAATTTACTAATTTGTTGCTTTTGTATATATTTAAACTTTCCTTAAATGTCACCCTGGTTTAACTTTTATTTGGAATAATTTAATTCCTGCAAGGTTTTTCTATATATTTCACACTTTCATTACATTTCCAATGGCTTGGATTTCCTTCTCCCTAACTAGGTTAAAAGTTCTGCGACACTTTTCTCTTATATTTTTTTCCTAAAAACCCCTCAAAAGTCGTAGAGTATTCTTCAAGGAACTTGCACAACTATCCCCCAAGAGAGGTGCACTTTTATTCCAGTTCCTTGAGGGGGGGATTCCCTCGAATCCTTGCCCCCTGAGATTGGCACCATGACAAATATGCGGGAAACATGAAACTATACATAAGGTGTACCCCTGGGGGCGGGGCCAGCAGGGCACGAAGCCCCAGGCCCAGCAGGGGAAAGGGGGTTGGGACACGCGTGCACAATTAAAAATTTCATTGAGTCGCAACATGGACATGAACGGACATCCGCTGGACGAGCAGATCCTTGGGGGTTCAGGTTAATATTCATGCATAATTTAATGCCTAGTTCGTTGTCATGATTCTGAATTTATTTTCTAGATATGCAAATTACTTTGTTATTTAATCCTTTTGTGTAATCCGTGGGGCATCATTCCGCATCCCGGGCACCGAGTCAGTGGCTTATTTTATGGGCAACAACACAGGGACAACACTGAGCCACAAACAACTGTGGCCGTTGCAGCAGCAACATTTCACAGAGTGATTAATTTTTTGAATTTCTTAACTTTGTAAATTTTATCTAGAATTTCGGTTTTAATTTTTCTAGATTTTTTAGGCTGTCATAAAAGCTTGATTTTTCGCTTAGAGTTTCTCACACGAAGTGGCCTCAACTCGCGACGACTGAACGAAGCACGAACGAACGAAGGATCTATCTCATAACTTTATCTTTCTCTGCTTTCATCACTTTTATTTGTTTTAATTTATTTCCTGCATTTTTTTCTGGATATTTATGGGATCTTTGCTTATTTTTTTCACTAAAACAACGACGCACGCCACACGCTCCGAACGAACAATTTTATTTATTGTGAAAGCGACTCGACACGCGCGCCCGCATTTCCGACAACCACAGCGTTCGAAATTCCCGGCAACATTACTAGAGCTGCAAAAGCATTTCAGGTTTTTGAACGACGCGCTACACCGATGTTAAACATCAATGTTAAGCGTAACATAAGCGAGAATGTGGGAGCTGTGGAACGAAAAACTCTCAGCCCTCGAGAGAACTGTTCTCTCTAGAGGTGGAGAATTCATTCATCGACTCTCTTGATTGAGAGTCGAGAATAGCTAGAGTCTCGTTATCCTTTCATTAGTCGCCTTGTCAGAGAGCACTGTGTGGCAAGTGGAACGACTGCTTATGTTGGCAACAAGGTGATTTTATGTTACAACAATGTAAACAAACATTTTAAAATTATTTTTTTAATATTTTTTTATAATTTCAATGTGGCAAAAAAATTATTTTCTACCATTATTAAAATTAAACAAGTAACAAGTTCTTAATCTTTAATTAATAAATTTATCATAATTAATAAAAGCTAAAAAAAAAATGAACTATTAGATGAAAACATTTTTTGACTATTATAATTTGTTTTATTAATTTCCATTCTATATTATTCTCTGGAAATTTATTATTTAATTGTTTAATAAATTGTACATTAACATTTCATGGCAACAAATAAAGCACCTAAGAGTTGTGGCTTACATTTCCTCAAAAATGACATACATTTTAAAAGAGTTCCACTCACTCCACAAAACTCTCAGTTAGAAAATAAATCTCTCAGTTCAGAGTTATGTTAAGACGAGAGAATAACAGAAGGTTTCCGAAATAAGTTTGTGGAAGCCATTGAGCTGTTGGGGTTAACAGGAAGGGGAAATCTTTGGTTTAAAGATAAATTGTATTAATATAAATATATGAAGTACGATATGCACAGCTTCATAATCAAACCAAACTGTTTTTTATTTTATAATATTATAAAACAAATAAACTATGTTAATAGCATAGTTGTCAAGTAAACAACTTTTGTAGCCTGTTAAAATATTTTCCAACTTCATCTTTCGGAGTAACAAGGGGAAGTGGAACCCATCATTAAACAGTTTTCGGAGCCATGTTATCTGAAAAACCTTATTGGAACTGACCTACGCCATATACTTTTCCACTTTTCCACACTTTAAAGGAATTTAAGCCGCTTTCCATAATTATCCTCAGTGCGAATTCTTTGCACCTTTAATGCAATTTTATTGGCAGCTTAATTATTTTGCATATCGCCAGGCAACGGCAATGTATGTTTAAATACAGTGCAACGAACTTAATTACGTGTAAGTGGCCACATTTAAATTTAATCCTACAGAGCGTTTTCCTTTTTTCTCCCTCCCCCCCCATAATTCCCCATTAAATCCGAGCGCCAAACAAGAGATAAAATTCAGGTAACAAAAAACAAGAAATTAAATGATAAAAACAGGGAAAAGAAAAACGAGAGAATGCAAAGGTTATCCATATAAAAATATCGGACAGTTGAATCTGAAGGGACGCCGAGAACAGAAGCCTTTCTCTGTTTATTTTTCGATTTTAATCTCGAATATCATCGATCGGACTGCGATGCAATGTGAAAAATGCGTTTTGCCCAAAGTGGTACGATTTTTCTCGGGTTACTCGACTCTCGTTTTTGTTTTTGAAATTCAATTTGAATAAAAAGGCAGACAAATGCGGTGCCATTCTAGCTTTCAAGGCATCGAAATACAATGCCCGCGGAATGGCTGGTAGCTCAACAAAAATAAAGTAAAATAAAATAACATCAATTTTAATACCAATTAGGATACTTTTCTCTGCCCCAACTCCCTCTTTTGATTCCAAGGGAATGAATGACTGCAGTGAAAGAGCAGGAAAAATGAGAAAAAAGGCGGAGCAAGGTGCGTTGAAAACTGCAGAGGAGTCGCGACAAAACAAAAGAAGTGAAACCTGTTCAGCTGGACACAGGGATGGGAGTCCTAATGGGTTTGAGATTCTTTTAAATATATATTTATAATACAAATTGAAGGTAGTTTTATAGGAATTAGTTTACAGCCTTAAGAATAAAATCTCAAGCTATAAACCATACCTACAGATACCTCTTAAAATCCCAGAACTTAATGTATCTTCAAGATACTTTCGTATCCTTCGTGTTTCTTGTGACATCCCACCAACATGCGTGTCACGAAACCATCTCCATCTAGGGACCCGGACAGGTACATATCAACTGTAAATCGGACGAGGCAAAAAATATTTCAAACTAAATAAAGAAAAGCAAAGCAAAGAGAAGAGCAGTAGGGCTCCACAGCGCAGTTGAAAGATTAAAATCAGAATCAACGTAAACAGCGGCAAAAGAAAATAATGCAAATTCAGATGAGTATCAAAAGTTGAAGTTGAATTGTGCCGTGATGCCCGGGATGCTGGGATGCTGACAGGCGCAGGGGGGCGTGGCACTGCACCAGCTATAGCATCCAAACAAACGCCAGGACAAATGCTAGCCGGCAGAATAATGAAGATGAGAGACTCGCCTCTCCTCCAGAGCAGCATTCATCAGTGGGCGTGGGATCTCCCAAGTTCCTGAGCAGCGTTACACGGCAAAAAAAAAAGAAATAAATAAAAAAAAAAAGGAGGGCCAAGGAAGCCCTGAATAGACCCCCGACCAAAGGTCAGTGAACCAGTGAACTGTGCTGACATGGACACGGGCAGTATGGCTACAGGTACATACATATGTAATCTGCACTTACATATACATATATATAAATAAATACCCTCAAAGTGGAATCCACGCATTCCCAGCAGTTGTGTTGGTCATCAAGGAAATGACAGGTGGGGGAAATGGGAAATAAACTTTGCTCTATATATGTATGTGGATAGAGGAAAATATGCAGGACGATGTTGTGTTTGTGTTGACACACGATAAGTATCTTATTAAAAGGAAATGATTGGTGTATTGAAGCGACCAAGTGCAAAAGGTTAAAACAATATCAATTACCATAATGGCAAATCGAGTGTAGTTAAAGGCAATCAATGGATATGCATAAAGTTGGTAAACTTTGTCTTTAATAAACAGAAAGTTAGAAAGTAGAGAAATTCTGTTAAATTATTTTAAAACAAGAAAGGCAACCCCTTTAGGTTACAATTCGATCGAAGGCCGCATTTGAAATAGTTCATAAGCTACATTCTTTTCTGTGTTATAAAATCCATCCAAAAATTTCCCTCAGTGCAGCCAGAAGCGAATCCCCGAAACAGGACAGTTTGAACAACAAAATTAAGTCGGACATTTAGTTTGGATTATGCCAGAGCGGGACAAGAGTGAAGTGACGAGGCGGCGGCGGCAGTCAAAAAAGTCGAGTATTTCGAGCATTTCGAGCAGCTTAAAATGTGTTTTCCATTGTCTCGCTGCCTCCGCGCTGCTCCGTTCTCACTGGGGGTCAAAGTTGACACGCATTTGCATAGGGAAAACGACAACACAGAGCAGAATGAGCATCAGACTGTGCCAGTAATTCCCAAACAAACGATTTAAAAGGTTCTGAGGTTTTTGCGGCAAAATATCAAAGCCGAAGGAAAACGGTTAAGTGGTACGAAATGGTTTGCTTCCTTTAAATCGTCAGCTTTTTTTCGGTCACTTAGGTGTCCTTTTAGGCAACGCTCTCGGCTACCTCAACCTACCCCCTCTGTCAGCTCACATAATCTGCATTATAATTTCATTGCTATCTGCTCACCTGTTACACCGTCTCAGGTTGCTTTAGTTTCGGTTTATCCCTGTCTGTGTCTCTGCTCTTTTTTTCTTTATTTCTTTTCTTTTTTTGAGGACCTGCCGACCTGGGCTGGCGCTTGATTTTATGACCCTCATTAAAGGCGTTCTCTCTCGGCTCGCCGGTTATTTCGCGTTGGTCCCTGGAAAACCCATTCAATGGCAGGCACCGCTTTTCCCTTTGTTTTTCTCACTTTTTCGGCGCTGTAGGGTGTCCACCAAATGGGTTCTTCGAACTCGGTTATTCGGGTTTCTGATTTCGGATTCTGGAATTGTGTAAAAGAGTTCAGCGAGACAAATGGTGCTTGAGCCGCGTAATAGATCAGCGGAATAATCGTGTAACAATGTGCTCTCCGGCGACTTGAATAGCCAGCTAATGGTGTTTGTTGAAGGGGAACTAGTTCAGGAGAATCTTGAGCGGGAAAGATTTATTATACTAAAAGTAGTTTATGGGATAAAAACAAAGAAAATAACCAAAATGGAATTTAGTTAGCACAGAAAATGCATGAGCATTAAGAACATATTTAGAAATCCTTCTTAAATCTCTAAAAATTCTCTTAAAAAACCAAGAAACCTCTCAAAAACACTATTTAATATCTTTTTAAAATCTATATAAAATCTCTACTATACTAATTTCGATTTAAATATCAAAGAAAAAATCTAAAAATATTGTAATCAACTCAGAAACTCTACCAAAATAAACCTTTTCTTTATTTACAATCTTCCAAATTCAGGATTTCCCTTACTTGCACTCTCAGTTTGTAGCTCATTCAACAGTTTAGGCAAATAAAAAACCCAAACGAATTTCAACCAACAAAAAAACAGGAGAAATAACCTCTACAAAAGCATTTAAAGAGCACTCAGTTTGTTTTTTCGGCATTCGCGTTCCTATTCCGCATTTATTATCGCCCGGCAAACAGTTCAAAGCGAAACAAAGCTCTCCAATGATGTCGTTTAAAGAATTTTTATCTGAGAAAGGAGACGCTGGGCTGAGCGGTGTGAACCGGGGCTCTTAGAGGTCATAAAAAGGGTTCACAGACGATTTGCTCGAATTAATTGCGCTGCCATTAACGAAGCGACGTGGAACATGGAGGGGGTGTGGCAGCCAGGAATGGCAATGACAGCCGGGAATGGGTGTGGGAATGGGAATGGGACCACCACCACCACCCACGATATCCGCCGAGATCCAAGCAGCAACCCCCTAAAGCAGAAATTTTCGGTGAAATTATTCTCGCTGGTAATTTGTTTTTTAGCCTTTTGTTGTTCACTATGAGGGGGGAAATTACAAATTCGCTTGAACTGCACAACAATATTTGTTTATTTGATTTTATTTTGCATGTTTTGTTGTGTTGGCATCGTCTCTTTATACTTTTTTTGTATGTTTATTTTTCTTTTTATTTTTATTTTATTCGGGAGCCCCGGAAATGTGAATTGAAATGCAGGGTTAAGAGACCAAACAAAGCAACAGGTTCTGGTTAATTGAATTCGAAAGGGTAGAACTTTGTGAACTTTACTCTCCTTTTTCTGGTTACTGATTGCTTAATTTTTGATTTTTAAATATTCAAAAGATTAACTGGCGATTTTGCAGGCTACTTCATTAAATGTGGCTCCCGCCTCGGAATTATCTTAATTAAATCTCAACAAATTGAACACACGCATGCGAGGGGGCGACGATAGCTATCTTGATCATTAGAGGGAACAAATTTTTATTGGAACCTCTCAACTGATAAAGATATCTCGGTATCTTTGGCAAATTTATGCAGTGCTCGCCCCCCTAAACTATCATTAGGAGAACACCTCAGTGAGACTCTTCCAACTAATTAAGCTGGATAACACGAGATACACAAATCAAGCGGTGGCTGCGATAAAAAACAGAAGAGGAACAAGCTTCTGGAGCTATCATCTAGAAACAAAGACAGGGGCAGCATCGTTTAACAATAGTTTCCCTCGGGACCCAAGGAGGCGTTGCTCTGGCAGGAGCCCAATAATTATCTACTACATCATATTCAAATGAAACGAGATGAGAATGCAATTAAAGATGCATATAAACCCGATGGAGGGTTCACTCAACTGTGGCTTTGATTGCTTCATTTCCCCCGATTACCTAACATCCCAGAAGACCCTAACCTGGGACACGGTCGCCGAGTCGCTTGACAAGATTCGGGGGGCAGGAGAGATTAGAAGTCAATCCAGTTAATCCCCAAAGCGCGCAGCTGCCAGATCATAAAATCAACGTAGCCACAATATCAAAGGGGAACCCTTTTTTCGAGCCAGGCTTGGAATTTTTATTGTATCCGCATCTTTATGGGCGTTTATTAATTACCCATCGAGGCATTGATTTTCATGGGACAGCGGCAGCAGCGGCTTCGAAAGAAGTCCGTTTCTGTTTCTTCATTTTTGGGGAGCAAAGGGAATGAAAGAGCTGGCCTTCAGATCGACGGATACACCCAAGTAAATACTCCTCTCTCCGGCAAATGACAAAGATCCAAGGCGTTGAATTAATTTGTGTCCACACACAGACGTCCGTCCACTATACTCAGGTTTTGCTTGGTTCTCCTGGCACAGACACACAATCTCCACAGCTTCGATAAAGCGTTTAGTTCGTGGCCGTCGCTGCCACTGATAAATCGTTCAGCCTGAGTTCGAGTTGGGCTTTCAATGCTCTTATGGATGCACTTAGAAAAAATATATACTTTAGATATTTTATAAGAATTTTAAGCATGGTTTGTATTGATAGAAAGAGGCACCTTATCAGTCGAACAATATTAGTTTAATTTTCCAAAGAATTGCATTTTAAAACTCTGCACATAGTCTCAAAATACCCCTCTTTTCTGACAGTGCATCAAGCATTTCATTAAGCGTTCGAGTATTGATGATCGGCTGTCGAGCGAATGACCAAAATCCCGAGATAAGAAAATACCCAAAGCGGATGCTCTCCTCCTTCTCGAGAGATGTGAAACCTGAGAAAATGCAACCGTTCGTCGTTCGGCGAGATAAGAGGCTGGAGAAGCTGGAGAAGTCGAAGAAGCTTGCTCCATTGAAAGGGCATTAAGGCATTACCCGGGGGCCCAGCTCCACAATAAGCAGAAGGCATAAAGAAGGTAGCCCAGAAGGTGTGAATATGCTCGAGAAATGCCGGCGATAAAGCGTAAAGTTTAAAATTTTAATTAAGCAAAAAAAAAAAAGAGGAGAAGCCGAAGGAATCCCAAGCCCAATCCCAGGGATGAAGAGGAGGAGGAGCAGCACATGGACCTGCTGAAGGAGGTGTCAGCTTTTGAGCAGCTTTAAGGATTGCAGCTTAAGTCGGTTTGCCTAATTGAATACCGGGCACCCTTTTCGAGGGAGGGCGTGTCCCGGCATCCCAGCTCCAGATAACTTAAAGCGATTTCTTTGGCATTAAGCAGATGATATCACAACAGAGATAAAACAATGACGAGAACGAAGGATGAGGAGGATGCTGGCTTTTGCCAGGGATTATGCTAGCCTTGGGCCGCACATCAAGCGGTAAAGTCCAAGGTCGCAGCTAAGAAGAGAGTGTATATGTGCGATTATTATTCATTATTTATTGCAATTGATCGGCCTGGTACTTCTCGGGATCATAGTAGGCTGTCATTACGATGCGTCCGCTAAACTTGCGTCCCGTGAGCGCCTTCAGGGCCTTCTCGCAGTCCGCCACGCACTCGAACTGGACATAGACCTTGCCACAGCCCTGCGGCGAGTGCGATTTGCCAACGGGCCGCGGGATCTTGAGGCTGCGCACCTCGCCGTACTTGGCGCACTCCAGCTGGATATCATTGCGAATGTCCTGGTACTCCTCGTCGTCCAGCAGCTCCTCGGGCAGGACCATGTTGAGCAGGCAGAGCACCTCGGTGGGTGTGCCGGTTGTGAGGAAGGAGGCGTTCAGTCCCGGCACCTGAAGCACAGGCACCGGCGCACTGGCCACGATTTTTCCACTGGCTATTGAACGCTGGACAACCAGCTTGCGCTCCCCCAGCTGCATGCCGTTCAGGCCGGCGATGGCCTGGTCCGTGACCGAGGTGTCAATGTACTCGAAGAAGGCATAGCCCTTGCTCAGATTGGTCACAGAATCCTTGATCAAATTGAAGCCCCGCAGATGGCCAAAGGAGAGCAACAGCTCCTTGATCTGCGGCTCCTCCAGGCACGAGGGCAGACCGCCGATGTAGATCTTGTTCGGGGAATCCGGCACGGAGCTGGAGATGCTGCTACTCGACAGGGAAGTGACAGCAATCGGAGGATAGGCGGTGGTGGTAGTGGTCAGGGGCTTGTCGTACTCCTCGTTGCAGCTGACGGAGGCCACCGGGTGATAGTCGTGGGGCCGTCGGATCTTCAGGTTCTGTCCACGGAAGTTGATGCCATCGAAATTGATGGCCTGGGTGGCCTCGTCCATCGACCGGAACTCAAGGAAGGCGAAGTTCTTCTCCAGATTGGTCTGGCACGTGAGCACCGCCTTGCCGTCCCCGTTCACCTTGTTCAGTCCCAGGGCCTTGAGCTGCCGGTTGAAGAAGTCCATCATGTCCTCCTCGGTGATGCCAAAGGGTATGTTGCCCACATACAGGCGTCGTGCCTGCCGCGTGACCATCGCTATGGCAGCAGACTCCCCCAAGGGCTGCTCCGGCACAATCCGCGAGGCTATCTGGCCGCTCGCCTGCATGGCCTTGTACTGGATCGGATTGAGGTGGGCGTAGCCCTCCGGCGGAATGTCCCAGGACGAGCGAGGACGACCCGGACGGCGCTGCAAACGGGACTTGAGCAGATAGATGGTGTTGGAGCGCGTGGGACGGTGGCGCGGCGACGATGGGTCACCCCGAGAACGATCCCTATCCGAACGATTGCGACCCATGGTTAAAAAAAAGTTAATTATAATTATTATTTTTAGTCCGGAAAATTGAAAACTGAATGATGAAAATATTTTATACAAATTGTTGACAGTCGCTGAGGAAAAACAAAGGCCACCTTGGTCTTTTGGAATCTTTTAGGATTTGTGTGACCTTTTTTTCCTTGAGTATTTTATGCATTTTCTTCTTTAAAATTCGTTATTGTTTATGTCTGCATGTTCACCTTTAAGCCAATTAAAATATTTACCAACCAAACATGTCAAATATTTAATAATTTGAATCGCCCCATGGCTCTCGCTGAAAGCCGCAATTAAGTCGTTTATCATATCAGAAAAACCGATTAGTTTTCAGCCGAGAAATATCTTTTGTCAATACAAAATATCCACGTATCTGCGGGTGCAATTCCAGCGAATAATCGTAATCATCATAATTTTCGTTAATATCGCTAATCAATTATAATTAATTGGCAACGGATCGCCCGCAGGCCGAATAAATAGAGAATAAGCAATTTGTTAAGAAATGCCTTTGTATTTCTACGTTTTTGGGGTTCGTCAGGGGACTTGCGTGTGTCTCTATCGCAATGTGTGGTCTTCTCCTCACATCCCTGGCCTGTCCTCGGGGGTTCCGTCTCTCCAGAGATGAGGATAGGATGATGCTGGCAGGGAATCCATCCGTCCTCTCACGACATTCCTTGGAAACGCGACAACCACAACGACTTCATTTGGAACCCGAGGGGCGGCTCAATTAATTCAAAAAAAAAAGGCGACACAATAAAACTGTCAGCTCAGATCGGACAGAAAAAAAGAGGGAACCCAAAGCGCGAAGAATAGAAACCAACACTCGGGGAAAATATATAAATTATTTAAATGTATTTTAATAATAAGGCATATAGAGAAAACTGCCAGGGAATTATTAAGAAAAGATTTTAAATATTTTAAAATAATATTTCATTTCGAATATGTTAAATTAAAGACCATTACAATTATTTTCTAAATGGTTTTAAGATTTGAAACCCCCTGAAACTTTTATAATTCTGAAGTTCACATCTCCTATTATCTACGAATTTTCCCCAAGTGCATTTGTAGCCATAACCAACTTTGTTGAATCGAAGACCCAAGTGATAATTTATGTGCCGATCCTCTCGATCGCCTGCGGTCTCTGCCAGCCGCGATCCTTTATGGAGATTTTCCCCTCATCAGCCAGGATAATGGTCTACTGTTTAATGGTTATTTGATGGCTAAAACGATCGCGCTCGGATAGAGAGATAAATCGAGGGGATGTACATAAATATTCCCGGTCATGATTCAACGGCAAATTGACACCTGTAAGGTGTGCAGGGAGAGACTGACTGCTCTCGAGCACACTAAAATGCAATCTCTGTGCGGCATTAAGCCTAAATTAAATATATTTCATCCAGTGTCCGAAAACCAATTAATTCTTTGTTCGGGCGTTTGAGCGTTGAGCGTTGAGCTTGTTGCCAATGGCCAGAACCTGTCCGCAGGCAGGCCTCTGACAAACGCAATTAATTTGTCCATTTAAATTCTGGCAGCACGTTGGCTCCTCTCCCTTGGTTCCTTCCATCTCTGACATTTCCATGTCCATGTCGATGATGGGATGACGAGGAACTTGGGGGCCCCGAAATTCTCTCAATTTTTTCGATCACCGATTTTGGATTTTTTTTTGGGCCATTTATTTGAACAATCACGAAGGCGATAAATTAATTTTTTTCCTTAACGCACAAAC
>VNKB01014933.1:0-12084 GCA_008042735.1 Drosophila leontia
TTTGATAAAATTTTTACCAAAATTCTGAAATAATATAGAATGGCCATATCTAAAAAATGGTGCAAAAATGTTGAAAAACAGCAAAGTTATAAATTTTTTTCTAGAAATATATCGAACATTTGTATGGCAGCTATATGATATAGTCGTCCGATCCGGCCCGTTCCGACATATATAGCAGTGAGAGCATATAGAAGACTATATGCAAAGTTTCATTCAGATAGCTTTAAAACTGAGGGACTAGTTTGCGTAGAAACGGACAGACGGACGGACGGACGGACGGACGGACGGACGGACAGACGGACAGACGGACAGACGGACATGGCTAGATCGACTCGGCTGTTGATACTGATCAAGAATATATATACTTTATAGGGTCGGAAAGGTCTCCTTCACTGCGTTGCAAACTTCTGACTGAAATTATAATACCCTGCAAGGGTATAAAAATGCAAGATTCCGCGAATATTTAGCTTAATTTGAGGCCATCCATGGATTTAGCCACCATAGAGCTGAGCGTGGAGGCGCTTATCGGGTCCCTGTTCGCCCTGGGCATCCTGTTCGCCTTCTGTCGCAGCCTCCTAGCCGAGGACTTTGTTATCAGCGTGCTCTCGGGCAAAACACGTCATAGCTGGAAATCAATAAAAGTCATAGAGCAGGTGCGCGGACTCACTTGTTGCCAACTCCCCCACATCAGCCCCTTCTCACCCTGCCAATGTTTTCTTTCAGGCCTGCTTCTGCAACGTATGCGAGATCCTGCTGACCCCCTCCGCGGGGCTCTTCTGCGACTGCTGCGGCCTGTGCACCCACTCGACTCCAGTGTGCCAGCGGCGGGCGGATAGGGAGTACCGCTGCAAGGACAAATGGTTGCGCAACGAGACCTCCGTGCGACACTTGTGGGTTCACGGCAACCTGCCCATGGGCGTCCACTGCGCGGACTGCGGCGAGGAGGTGGACCACCATGTTAGCACCGATCCGGGACTGTATGGCTGGCGCTGTGCCTGGTGCCAGCGCTGCTACCACAACGACTGCTATTCCCGCGCCGACGTAAAGGGCTCCTGCGACTTTGGCGAGTTCAAAGACATGATCTTCCCGCCCTACAGCTTTGTGGCGGCCAGGACAAAGGACATGCGCTTGCATTTGGCCAGCATCACGCCGCCGGACATTGAGAACTGGGAGCCACTGATTGTGATTGCCAACACCAAGTCGGGCAGCAGCACGGGCGCCAATGTGCTGTCCCTTCTCCGCGGCTACCTGCATCCCCTGCAGGTCATGGAACTGGGTTCCCGTGGTCCCCAGGACGCATTGCAGTGGGCCGCCAAGGCCAGTCCTCGCCCGTGTCGCATACTGGTGGCTGGCGGCGATGGCACCATCGGTTGGGTGATGAATACCATCTACGCTTTGAACATCAAGCCCCAGCCTTCGGTGGCCATCATGCCGCTGGGCACCGGCAACGATTTGTCGCGAGTCCTGGGCTGGGGACCGGAGCCGCCTTCGGTTCTGGATCCAGTAGAGATCCTACGCAATATTCGGCGCGCCCGTTCGGTGAATCTCGATCGCTACGACCTGCAAATCGAGAAGATCCACTACCGTCTGCCCATTCAGAGGCATCCCACGAAGACCATTCACGTCTACAACTACTTCAGCGTGGGCGTGGACGCGTATATTACCTACAATTTCCACAAGACGCGAGAATCTCGGTTTTATCTGCTCAGCAGTCGAATCTTCAATAAGGTAGGAGCGCTGTTTAGCACGTAAAAAAGAATCTTGATGTAATGTAAGCCTCTTTTACAGCTTCTGTACTTCACCTTTGGAACGCAACAGGTTATGCAACCTGGCTGTGAGCATCTCGAAGAGAAGCTGACCCTGTACCTGGACAACAAGCTAGTGCAACTGCCGGAGTTGCAGGCGCTGGTGTTCCTAAACATCGATTCCTGGGGAGCTGGCTGCAAACTATGCGAGCTGAGCAACTCCAATGGCGAGGTGCGCATCGTAAACTCCATCTCTGATGGCCTGATGGAGGTATTTGGCATTGTTTCCTCGTTCCACATTGCCCAGCTGCAGTGCAATATAAGCAAGCCAGTCCGGATTGGACAAGCCAAGCAAATACGGGTAAGGCTGCGGCATCTCTTTAACTGAATCCTTGTTGATTTTCCATTTGAATTCAGCTGCAAGTCAAGGAGACGGTGCCCATGCAGGCGGACGGCGAGCCCTGGATGCAGAGTCCGGCAGACATAAGGCTGCAGTCGCGTAGCCAGGCCAGGGTCCTAAAGCTGGCTGCATCTTAGATAATTCCCGAAGCCACAACCCCCTTATGTGCCAGTCCACCATAATCTCAACGTACTTAATCCCGGAATCTCGGACCTAACCTTATCGATTCTGTTAAGCTGTGGCATTTTTGAAGCGTCCCCAGTGTCAACCCAAAGCTAGTCGCAAATTACATTAAAACCGTATCTGAATGAAGTCCACTTTTATTAAGATTCAATAATCTTGTGAAATATAATTAAATGTTCGACTGGTGACGCGTGCTGCCCAGGAGGGGCACGCACTGCATTTGGATCAGTTGGGTATCGAAAGGCGGGTAAACAACGAAATGAAGAGGCACGGCAGCAACGGCTGGAGTGCGCGCTTTAGAGCATGGTCAGCTCCATAATGGCGTTGACTATGTCGTTGCTGTTGTTCTTCAGCGCCTTGATGGCCTTTGCTCGCGTCGTGTTCGCCTGCGTTATCACAAGCTCAATGTCCTTCTCGTCGACGCCAGTGTCGTCCACATCCTCCTCATCCTCCTCGGCGATGGGGGCCACCGATGTGGTAGCGCCAACGCTGTCGGCAGCTCCAGCAGCCTCCGGGGCCTTGAACTTCTCGGCCGCGGCCACCTGAGCCTGCTGCGACAGATCCTCGATCTTGGCCTCGCCGAAGACGATGTAGGTGTCGCTGTGCGGGTTCTTGTACACGTCCGGGTTGTTGATGACGAAGAGGATGTTCTTCGACTTCCGGATGGTCACACGGTTGACGCCCTGGATCTGCTTGAGGCCGAGCTTCAGCATGATCTTCCTGGCCTTCTTCTCGCCGCGCGACTGCTTGGCCTTGGACACCAGGTCGATGGGCAGACCGGTGGCACCGCCTCCCAGCTGTGTGGTGGCTGCACCAGCCTCCTCCAGGCCGGGCATGCCGCCGTCGGAGTCGCTATCGCTACCGTCGTCCTCGACGCGCACATCCTCGGGCTTTGCCTCAGCAGAGGTGGAGGGCGCGGCCTCGTTCTTGATTTCGGTCAGCTCAGGCATCTTTATCAGCTGGGGGAACAAAAGGGAAACACATGGTTAAGTAATGCGACCGCAAAGATAATCATTTTGGTTCTAGAAAGAACATCTGGCGCCGGTACAAAGGGGTGCTCGCAGCAGGGGGCCGCTGCATCGATTTTTCAAGTTCAGTTCCAGCCTCTTTTCACAGGTTTTTCTTATCGATGGATGGATATCCTTCAAGTGCTAAGTTCTAACTACAATATTTCACACAATCTGCACACCTTTGTCACGAGTTACACGAGAAAATTTAATTTGTGCAAAAAACGCGGAGCACCCAAACTCACCGGAAATGAAGGAAAGAAAATCAGTGTGCCCGCGGTTTGTGCAAGTTATAACGGAAATTTCCGACTTTCCGAATTACCTAAAAAATACTAAAATATACTTTTGTTATTTGACACGTAAAAATTGAACATGTTTTTCATACAGGTTTTAAAAAGGGAGTTGTTTTTGAGTTGTGGGTTTAAAATTTAAACTTTAAATTGAACTGTCCAAATTTATGAATTCATAAAAAAAAGAAATATTAGGTATTTGTCGGGTCATTGGGATTGGTAATTTAAAATAGTTGTTTTAAAAAGCTTTTTAATTATAAATATTATAATTTTATATGAAAAAACTGTAAAAAAGCTTTAAAAAACAAAACAATTACTAATATATGAAACCTTACAATATCTTGCACATAAAAAACTGAATAAAGAGGTATTTATATTTTGGTTATACATATTCTTGATCAGGATTACCAGAAGATTAAAACTAGCCATTTCCGAAAGAAAAAATTATTTTTTTCAAAAAATTATAAGGGGTTACATTGTTAACATCTTAAAAAATCAGCCAAAAATTCGATGTCTAAAAAATTTAAAATTAGCTATGATATTTTTAAACTTTGACAAAAGTTGTCAAAACTTTAAAAATTTGTAAATTATATTCTGCAGATTTTTTAAGCTAATAAAAACGAACTCAGAGAAGCTTTCTGAATTGAAGTTTATCCGTTTTAACTTAGTTATTAGCTATATAAGCTTAGTCTCGTCCAAAAAAATTAACCAATAATATTAATAGATCATCGTTATTGGTAATAATATATATTAAATATTAATATTAAACTAAAATAATAATAATCTCCCAATTTAAGTCATGCCAGTTGTAAGTTCCTAAGTTGGTTATTCACACTTCAGTAGCAATTTGAAGTATTTGACGACTTACCTTGAAAGTAGTAAGTAAAAATAATTCCCCTGTCCACAAATTATTGAATTATCGATGAGTGGTCATGCAAACGAGGGACCGAGGACTCGTTAATTACTGAATAAACCATGCTTGCCCACAAACGAGCATCGACGGAGAAATGGAAAACTGTAATTTGCTTCCACCAATACTCCAATTAAATTGTGTAAACAATTTGGCATAAGCCAGAGAGGTCCTTAATTACATATACAAAGTTACACAGACAGGTACAGGTAGTAGGTACTGGCACGGGCAGGCAGAAGGGGTAAAAAATGACACAATTACCCGGCCAGGAAGCCGGAGGAGCATGGACACAAATTGAGTGGGGGCGTGGCATTGTTGGGTAAACATCGGACAGCTATGGTCACAGCTCCGTGTTCTGCGGTCACGGGAACACATGTTCGCCTTCACATCGCGTCGAATGCCATGAAATTTTAATTTTCATTAGTCGAACGATATAATTTAAAGACCGCAGACAGCGAGCACTGTCTGCTACTTAGTTTCAGATACTTTTGTATCTCATTATACGTCTCGATAGAGCTTTAATTATTTTCGTTGTTCTTTGTGCTGTGCTGTGCGCATTTCTTTGGCCGTCGAAAGATATGCCAGCGATTCGCAACAATTTGTCAGTAAATAATTTCGAATTGTCCTCCGTCTGCGGCAATCAAAAAATCTAAAAAACGCGAGAGAGAGAGCGAGCAGATACGAGTGTATCTGTATCTGTATCTTTTTCTGCGTCAGTATCCTCTGCTGCCTGCTGACTGCACATGGGACTCGGGATTGGGGAATGGGACTGGGTGTCAACAGCGCTCTGATTTATTTGAGCGCATTCAACGCTTCGTTGCATTTCGTTAATTTGCCCGTTTTCCGCTGCCAGAGCAGAGAATCAGCCCAAAGATATGTCTTTACCCATACCAGCCCGTTCTCAATCCTTGACAAAATGCCAAAATACTGAGGAAAAGGAACCCCGCCGCACAGCTTTCATCATAATTCGAAAAACCAAAAAATTATCAACGAGCCGCATAATTATATTGTAATTTATGCAATTGTCGAATCGGTGAAAATGTTTGCAATGTTTCGCTGCTCGTAAAAGATTTCAAACACCCGAACGTGACCAATGGCCAGGCCAATTGGTGCTCCAATCAATGGCAGAGCCTCCTCGCTTATGGCCAAAATTTTGGTCAATTACGATCAATTAAGCCATAATACACATGCAAATTATTGCCACCTGCTGTTTGGAGGAGAAGCGGTGTGAAAAACGGTTGGCATTTTAATTAAAGACGTTTTTTTTTTGGGGGAATGCGGAGGCGGATGTGGCCTTAGCAAGGGTGATACAAAAAATAGAACCAGCTGCAGTTAGGGAAAACCTAGTAGAAATTGGAAATCTGGGAGTTATTTAAATTATTGCTAAGTTTTGGTTTACTTGATTTTATTTGTAACTAAATGAAACGTATATAAAAATAATAAAATATAATACAAATATTTAAATGATTAATTTATAATACTCACAGATAAGCCTTTTTTCCAAGTTGTGATCAATTTACTATTTAATTTACAAAAAGTAATTAAACACTTTCCGATTAATTTATAACCAATTTTCTTATTTTAATTGCTAAGATATGGGATAAATATGTACATGTTTTTATACCTAAAGAAATGAATTTTTTTTAAATAATATTATATAAATATTTAAATATGTAATAATATGCATAATACTCACACCTAAACTTTTTCAGAGGAGTCTCTGTAAAGTGTTAACCATTTGTATTTGTCTACAAAAAATTCTAGAAAATATGTTAATTTAAAAAAAAAAATCCAATTAATATATAACTCATTCTTATACTTAAACCCTATAATACACCATTTTATCGATTTCAGATCTATTGGGACCCATATCTCAAGTAGTCCTGAGAATACCTACCAATATTATAAAGTGAAAAATGAACTTTATAGATTAATTCCCATTATCTTAAGTTAGGCAGATGATAAATTATTTTTTATCTTTAAATCTTTATATTTAAATCTTTGAAACAAAATAATAATAGTTTTCTTAGTATCATCATCATCACAGGTTAATTTTTTTCGAAACCTTAAATTTAAAAGCAGAAATTAACCTTACCTTCTCAACACTTATGACTCACGACGGAAGTTAGCTCGAGTTCCCAATAGATAGATCCAACCAAGTGGGAGTATTTACCGCAGATATCTTGCATAAAGCAAATTGCAGATACAAATCGGTGGGCATTAGGGCGACTCGAGTGTCTGCTAATGATGCCCGACAGTCACACCCACTGGCCACTGATGTTTGAATTTAAATTGGTCACTAATATGCCTCGCGAGAACCCCAAACCGCATCCCCGCCAGGAGAGAGGAGCTAACGATGACGGCGCATTAATGGCAGGGCGTTCTGTGTTCTGCAGTCCGGCGATGTCTGATTACCGAGCGATTCGAGCAGAACGCAATTACGGAGCGGGAACGGGGTGCCAAGTGGTAGGGAGTGGGTGGCGGTGTCTCCATTGCAGCTCCATTGCCGGAAACTGGTTCGTTGTCCGCACCACCCGGCAATTAGCCATCGGCCAATGGGAGTGCTCCGTCAGACAGAGACACCAGCACGTTTGTCATGCGCCATATTGAAAATGAGGCGGAGCCACAGGCGAGTCTTTGGTGGTGGCTTCGCCACTTGGGTGCCGTTCGCGTACGTGATGTCTGAGGCAGCTCGACAGTTGCCCGCAGATCTCTGAACGGTTCACTGCGTCGTGTCTGTCCCCGAAAGTTGGCCAAAGATAATTATTAAAAAAATAAATACATACATAAAGATATCTCGGTAGTGTGTGTTTTTTGAGAGGGCAACATGGAACGGCCAGCCCTGCTGCACAATGGAGAGCTAAGCAACCTCGAATCCGGCACCACCAAGCTGGTCAGCAAGCCTTTTCCCAAGCCCTTCTCGATCGAGAGCTTGATTGCCAACCAAACACCTGCCAATACTGCGCCACCGTCGCCACCGGAGGAGCGGGAGCACGAGCCGGAGCAGGAGCCCGACCAGGACCAGGAACTTAGTGCCCGCGCCATGGTAGCCAGCTCTGCTCTGGGACTCACCCAGTTCCCTTTGTACAATCCCTGGCTGCACGGATACTTTGCCCAGAACCACGAGAGATTAACGCATTTAATTGCCGGCGGCTGTTACCTGCCCTCCAATCCAGCTAGTCACCCAGGACCACAGCAGCCGCAGCCACAGCAGCAACCACCACCGCCGCCGCCGCCTCCACCACATGCCTTGGAGAAGCAGCATACACCGACGCTGCCTCATCCGCTGGATACACGTTTCCTGCCCTTCAATCCCGCCGTCGCCGCCGCCGGAGTAGCGCCCACGGATCTGAGCTACCGTCGACTGGCGGAGCTCATGAACCAGGACTATGTGCATAGCCTGAGTGTCCATGCCAGATTACAGCACATGGCTGCCGCTGGGAGGATCCAGGAGGATCCCGCTAACTCCAATCTGGTACAGCTCCAGGAGCCAATGCCTCAGCTGGCCCACTCTTCGCCGGCAAAGTCCGGCAGCCGCAGTCCTGTGGAGCCAACGCTGGATGTGGGCGTGGACGAGGATTTCGAATGCAGTGGTGACTCCTGCAGCGACATTAGTTTGACCATGTCCCCAAGGAACTACAACGGGGAGCTGGACAAGAGCAGGAATGGAGGTGGGTACAAGGAGGGGAATTTTTCTTAATTAGGAACATTTTTTGATGCAGAGTTTTGTATAGGATTGATGATTTCTCTGGTTATAAGACGAATGATCTTAATTTTTACTTAAATTTTTAAAATTTGAATATTTTCGTTTAATTTCGAAATTAGTTGAAGGATATTGTTAAGACTTAAAGAATACTGTTTCTCTTAATAGATTTTAATAGCCTCAATAACGTTTCGATACCCATAATAATTAAAAATTTTACAAAAATGTTGCCTTAATTATTAAGGTGTTTTTAGATAATAATCATTATATCAAAGGCTTATAACTTTATAATATAAGAATATAGTGTGGGCACTGTTTCAATTTTTAAGGAAAAAAGTACCTAACCTAAGGGAAAAGTACCTGAAAGTACGTAACCTAACCTATTTCATGATTAATTTGACTTTAACTTATAAAAAATATTGGAGATTATAATAAATTGATAAATAAAGTGTATTATAGTATGATTATAGAGTCTAGAATGATCGGAGTAAAAATTAGGATCGGTAGGTTAAAATGCACATACATAGTTCTTAGGAATCTCCATTAAAAACACAATCCTATTAAGAAACAAGGGATTATTTCAAACTATTTAAGATACTTACTAAGAGTTGAAAACTTCCTAATTCAAAATTGACTACAAAAAACCACGAAAATCATATAAAGTTAATCAAAACTTTGAAGAGTAAGAATTAACGCAATCTCATGAGATTATCCCCTGTCACTGTGTAAGTCCCTGTCCAGTCGGGTTCACTTTGTAAAGTGATGTTGTCATGGTAATTAAAATTGAGGCCGCCACGTCATAATCAAAATTAGCATAGAATGCATTAAGGCCCAATGTTCGGTGTCAATCAAAGCTTTGAAAAGTTTCAACAACTCCAGACAGCGGGCTCCGGTGTCCCGGCACTCGACCACAATAGAAGCACGGCCGTAGTGCTGACGTTTTGACAAACGTAACGATTTAGTCCGGTCATTCGAATGGAATGGAAACGTAAATCCAACTCGGAGAAAGCCACCACAAAACATCATCATCATAATAATCATCCATGGCCCCCTGCTGCTGTTACTCCTTCGCAAAGTGTCTGGATACTGAGGCATCCGTGCCATAATCAATTTGCCAGCCGAGCTGTAAAAAGCGCAACAAATTCCCCGACTAATATATTCATAACTGGAGTCAAGTGGGTGGCTGTGGGTTGGCAGTTGGGTTAGGGGTGTTATCCCGGGGGTGGCTATCACAGACCCAGATAAATCAGTGACAGCCAAGTCCTTCGAAGCGTGTAAGTGTTAAAAAACCGCTTAACCGTGTATTTAAAATTAACAGGATTCAGAGTTGGGGACAGAGTCTTGGTTTGGATTGTCACCCTCTCTTGTGCATCTTTATCCGCTTCCAATGGGGCATCATTTAACGTTCACGCTTGACTCGTGTCCACCCAAAACAAACAGATTAAGTTTCGAGCATTCCTCGCACTCAAGGGCCAGCCTTCAGACACATGTATCCAGTTATAAATAAATATGTTTGCCACAAGTTATGGCACAGCCCATTTGCGACAGAAGTCCAAACTCGTTAGGGGGCCCATTAATGGGTCTATCTCTTGGGGAGAGTCAGGGAGAGAGAGGTTCTTGTGTTTGGTTAAGACTCAGCCAGGAAGTGGGCTGAACCGGGACTAAATTATTGAATATGGGGAAATACTTTGAAGTGGGGATATTAACCTAGTCGTAACTTGGGATAAGTGTAGAGAAAGGATGAAAATAAGGCAGTTAAAATACTATGTTAAAGGTGATTAATATAGATTTATAATACTATTGTATTATTGGTATTGTATTATTTTATAGTTTTTTTAAAGAATATTTAGTTTGAAACTTTTATAAAAGCATCTAGAATTAATCTTTATCCTTTAGACAACACAGGATGTTCTAATATTCCCAGATTTATATTTCCTGCCTTTATTTATTTATTTTAAATCCCAAAAACCAATTATCCTCATCTATTTCAGCCTACACCAATTCCGACAGCGAGGATTGCAGTGACGATGAGGGTGCCCATTCACGACATGATGCCGGCGGAATGAGCAGCAAGGACTCTCAGGGTAATGGCTCCAGTTCCAGCTCCAAGTCTCGTCGCCGGCGTACCGCCTTCACCTCGGAGCAACTGCTGGAGCTGGAGCGAGAGTTCCACGCCAAGAAGTATCTCAGTCTCACCGAGCGCAGTCAAATAGCCACCAGTCTAAAATTAAGCGAGGTCCAGGTGGGTTTCAGCTTTAAAATAACCCAAGAAAATCCATTATTAATTAACCCTTTTAACAAATAGGTGAAAATCTGGTTCCAAAATCGTCGAGCCAAGTGGAAAAGGGTCAAGGCTGGACTCACCTCACATGGCCTGGGTCGTAATGGAAGTACCAGTGGCACCAAGATCGTGGTGCCCATACCAGTCCATGTCAACAGGTTTGCTGTGCGATCGCAACACCAGCAGCTGGAGAAGATGTGCCTCAGCGGTCCCAAGCCGGATCTGCGGAAGAAGCTATCGGCGGAGACGATCGGTGGATTTGAGAAGTTCAGCGGTGCCTCCAGCGTGGTCGTTCCCCCACCACCAGTAGTGGGAGGTGTGGGTGTGGGATTGGGTGTCAGTTTGGGAGGAGCCACACCGCTCTCCCTTGCCAGGAGTATCTACTGATGGAGTTGTGTTCTGTGTCCTTGCGTGTGTGTAAATATTCAGGAAGAAGGCAACGAAGATTTCTTTTTTGTAAATAAATGAATGAATAATCAAAAAGTATACTGTGTTTGCTCTTGATATAATGGAGAGGGGAACTATAAAGATCCTTTGAGGATTTTTTATATCGGAGAATAAATGCTGTAAGCCTTGAGATAGATCCAGAAATAGAACAAAGTTAATGACATATTTCGATATTATTTTCTTTAAGCATTTAACCACATAAAGGCACATAAATCCTTGTGTTCCAAAAACACGCCCAAACAGGAGCAAAGAGCCAGAGACCCAGAAGCCACTTAAGGGACCCCCGAGCACAAATCTCGCCTCGATGTCAATTGGAACAATTAAACTGCCAATTTGTGCGATTTAACACGGCCCAAAGTGGCCGTTTGGAGTGTCGAAAATCGAGAACTGCAGTGCATGAGAGCTCGACTCGATTTATCTGTGACTAATTTTTGTAATTTAACGCACCAAATTGTCACGAAATCAGAGTCCAGGGGAGGATCGGGGAAAGCAGAGAGAGAGATGGGCCAGCAATCACTCCAGGTGTCTCACGTGTCACGCCTCTCCGGATGAGTCCCGAATCCCAGATCCTTCCCTCATGACTTATTAGCATCGGGCCTAGGTCTCTCGCGCCTTTGTGTGAGTTTTTAATTGCATTAGCCAACTTATTGGCCGCCTCCTGACTTTTGTTTACTTGCAACTCCCCTCTGCTCGCCCCTCTCAGCTCGCTAATTGTGCGACAGCACAACAAAAAACAAGAAAGGAAGCTAACTTCGGCACGCCGAAGTTTGTATACCCTTGCAGATATTATTTCATTAAATTTTACCTATACTTATTGTTTAGAGTTTGACAGTTACAGTTTTACATTCCCAGTTTTACATTTTCTCTACATCTACCGATCGGTTTATATGGCAGCTATATGATATAGTTGTCCGATTTTCATAAAATTTATACCAAAATTCTGGAATAATATAAAATGGCTTTATCTCAAAAATGATAGAATAATATTGAAAAACAGCCAAGTTATAATTTTTTTTCCAAAAATTTATCGATCATTTGTATGGGAGCTATATGATATAGTCGTCCGATCCGGCCCGTTCCGACATATATAGCAGTGAGAGTATATAGAAGACTATATG
>VNKB01014934.1:0-12784 GCA_008042735.1 Drosophila leontia
CTAAAAACTTAAGTATTCCAATCGCCTTCTTCTTGATGCACGATCTTTGGCACACATTACCTATTCTCACTAAGTTTAACAAATTACTAAAACTTAGTTTAAAAATGCAGAACAGAAGAGCAAACGATTCAAACTTAGTGAAAAGTACCGTTTGATCAAGATTAACGAGATAAGGCAGACACAAGAATGCACGTAAAAGAGAGAGCGCGCGATTAGGCTCTCCAAGCTTTCTGACCGAATGTAAATGCAAAGCAATAAATAATCTCATTTCAATCATCCGGATGATCAATTTTCGATTGCTTTTCAATTTTGCTTTGCTATTTCATAAATCGTATTGAGAGGTAACTTACGACTCTTCTTGGAGTCATTTTCGAGTCATTTATTAGTCGCGCATAATACAAATCTTTTTTTAATCCTTTCAATTACTCGAAAATGACTCCTCAAGATGATTGCGATCTTCCGAGTGCTTGCTGGGTATGTATCCATAAGATACAGATACACACATACACACCCACAGGAAACATAAAATGAATTAATTCCTTGTTGTTAGCACAGGCGAACAACGCAGTCTAATCGAAAAGCAAGTGAAAACAGACACTCCCCCGTATGTGAGACAGGGGAAAATATATATAGTTGAAAAGCTGCCAGAGAAATCTTCATCACATTTGGTATAGAAACTGACAATAGAAATCTGGTAGAGTTTATAGTTGCACAGAAAAGTAATTTATATAATTAATTTTGGTTTGATTTTGAGATGATATGACTTTATTTAATATTATTTAATTTTATTAATAATTTATTTAGAATATTTAAGATGAGTATCTTTATTTTACAGAAGCTAGACTAATTTTAAAAAATAGTTCTTGATTTAAAATGACTCAAACAAATGCAAAATTTATTTATAATATTTCTTAAAAAGTCGAAATATTATTTAAAATTATTAAAAACTGCAAGGGAGTTTATTTTATATTTTATTTATAATATTTATAAGAAGTACCTATTTTTTACAAAAGCTAAAAAATGTTAAATAATATTCCTTGATTTAATATGACTAAAACAAAAGCCAAATTTATTTAAAAAATTCTTTAAAAATTCCTCTTACTATAAACTAGAATTTTGCAATAAAATCTCTCCCCTCGATGACATTTTCCCCCTGTGTAGCCTCCTTTATAGAACAATAACTACTCCCAATCTGGTTTGGGGGCGTGTATAACCAAGACAGTGCAAACATGTTTAGGGCGGCTGAGAGCTGCAAAAGCCCCATAGAAAAAAAAAGAAAACAGAAAAAAACAAGGACAGAGACACAAATCTTGGCACATAAAACAATTAGCAGGCTGTGGCAGGGGGGGAACTAGGAAGGAGCACGGGGAAAGGACTACAAGGACTAGAGCGGCGGCTTACCAGAGGGTGTGGTGTGGCGAGAATAAATGACAACAGTTTCGGGGGCTGGGGGGGGGGAATTAGTTTGGATCTCCTCCCCCCAGTGATATTTTATTCTATTTATTTTTCTTCATGTTTTTCGGGGACTGCAGAAATTTATGAATATTAAATGAGCAGAGAGAAAGGAAAGTCAAAGCCGGCAGCAATTTATGGCACATGCAAATGCCTCATATATCAAGTGGTTGTGTGAAGTCATAAAGCACAGCGCAAACAGGGGACAAGGACTTTTCGGCTAAGAACAACTGTCGTCCAGTCTGGGACAATGTGAGGCCGAGAGGACAGGACATGGCAGGACAAACAAATTTCCAATCGCAAGCAAAACATTTTCCCTGACATTAATAGCAAAATGGGAAAATAGGAAAAATAGCCAGAAAATACATACATGTGAGGGAAGAAGACACAATCACAATATATACTATATATACATGCTTTATATAGCGATAATACCCTCTTGGCCAGGGGCGGGGGTGTTGGCTATGTCATCATGTCTGCCTGCTTGACTGGCAAAAACAATAGATTAACGTTCTCTCCGCTTTTGTCCTGTCCGAAAAGGTCAAAGTTGGCAGAAAACCCTTAAGAAACCGGGCTAAACGGGAGAGAGATGTTAAAATAATAAAGAAATTTGGTTGCTAGCTAAGGGATAAATATATTATTGTTCAGATAAAAATCTCAATGAATTAAAATATATTTTCTCTGTAAAGTATGAGTTCCTCTGGGTTACCAGGTCACCCAATCACCCAAAAGCAAACCCATTCCCTCTCCCAATGACTCGCCATAAACTTAATTCCAACTCTCATCGAATTATAAACAAATAAATACATAAAACAACTCCAACTGCGAACGAAGCTCATAAACCAAGCTAAAAACCGGGCACATAAAAGCCAAGTCCACAATATTGGCCAAGACGACGCAAAATGGCCATCAACTTTAATTGAGTTGAAGAAGAACAAAAAAAGAGCCAGCATAGAAGGAGCAAAATATCTTCGAATAAGCCAGATCGAGGGGGAAGCAGGGGAGCTCACTGGGCGAAAGCGGAAGGAATTTTAGCAAATTAGATTGTTTTCCACTTGAGTTCGTTTTAACGCTCGCAGGCGGGAGTCCAGGAGGTCTCCTCAGCTCCTCCAGCTCCATCACCAGCTCCGGGAATGGTACTGACTCAGCTCAGTCTGGTAATCTTGTTCCCATTCCTCTGCACTGAATCTGTTTGGGAGTTACCTTTCCCCCTTACTTCCACCTTGCTCTTACACTCTCAGAAATAAAGGAAAATATCACATGGAAATATAGAGAAACAAGAAGAATTATTTTAATATTTATTTTATATTTTTTGGCTGTGTAGTCTCCTCTTTTTGAGGGCACTGCAGCCACCCACCGAGCAGGGGAAAAGCAGCAACAACAAAAATACAGCAAGAAGACCCAGTAACAAGCCCAAGCTGAACAACGAGGGTAAGTAGAATCGTTGCCGTTTGGGTTTCCGTTCGCTGGAACAATCATCACTCACTCGCTCGCCAGAAAATTGATGATAATAATCGCACGTACTGGCGGGGCAGCAGCAATTGCTGAGGGGGGGAAGTGGGATTGGGATTGGGACTCTGCTCTTGCTCTGGTTCTGTCTCTCTCGAGCTGTTCCTGGTCCCAACTGGGGCCCGTAATACCCCCTGGCTTAGTGGCACTGCGTTCGTTCCAATGATGGCCAGCAGCTGGTCCGTTTCGCCGCGAGAATCTCCAAAGGGACACCTTGCGGCGCTGTCATTAAAGCCAATAAAGTGGTCGCCCAATGACATTGTCAGCGCCTCGGCCCCACTGTGCCTCTCACCTATAGAGTCACTGTACCCCACTCTAACCCCCCTCCTGAATGTGCTCTGCTTTTTTTTGTCGTGCTTTTCTATTTTTTATCAGCCATGCCGACAGCAAAAAATGAAGCGAATTTATCTCTATTACAGTTAGCTGCTGCTGCTGCTGCCGCCATGCCACGCCCCTTTGTTGACGCGCCCATCATTTGTATTGTTGACATGTTTCGAGGGGGCGTGGCCTGGCAAGTGATAGAGCAGATACAGATTTGAGGAGACAGCTGCGGATTCCCTCCTGCGATTCCAGGACTCCTAAAAGCAAACTCGAGTTGAGCTAGTAGCTTTGGACAGGAAAAATGATTGATGGTCCTCCCCAAAAACGATTTTCCACTTTGAAAAGCGGCGTAGAAAAAAAAAATGGTAGAAATTGGAGTCGCAATTGCGGAAATAATGGAAAATGCTTAGCATCCAGGGGAACGTCTCCTTAGTGGTTGGGTCTAAATAAACCTTTTGTGATAAGAAAATATTCAATTTCTTAGGGTAAACACATAAACAGGTTCTAAATTACAAGTTAATGACAGATTTAGAGATTAAATGTCAAGTTAGAAGAGCTGGGAAATATGAGAAGGTTCCTTTCTTTGTGGATTAGAGCCCAAGAAAAGGTTTGTAAATTATAATTCTATGATTTATCAATTTCTTAATATTTATTTTAATGAAAATTAAAATGTTTTCTTTCCCCAACTTGCCTAATTAATTTCATTTATTTATTTTTATAGTAAATACTATAAATTTTTCATATTAAACTTCCTTAATTTCTCTCCCAGAATTAATCTCCTTTCAAGAATGTTCCCACACTCACCCTACCATAATAAATCAAGCTAAAACATTTTCCAAAATGTAAATATCATAAAAGATTGTTAACATTAACTGTCTAATTTGTTGTCATTCCGAGTGGCCGCCGTTGCCGCCGCTATCATCATCAGTCCCCGCATTTTTTTCAAGCTGTCGTCGTCTTCGCCTCCGAGAGCTTCTTCAGTGGTCGAAACACTATATTCCATGGTGGCAACATGGCCTGCAGCTATTCTGGCACAGAAATCGAGGAAAACAACGACGTGAAAAGCTACTCAACCAGCAGCAGTTCGCAGACAGAAGACGGGAGAAGGGAGACTCAAGACTCGAGACTGGAGACGAAAGACTGACGGAGAAACGTGTTTGAGGAACCCGCACGCTAATAACTCTGGCTTTGACGTCGGCCAAATTAATGACGGACGGAATCATTTTAGCCAACTTAAATCACGGTAAATGCAGCAGACAGAAGATGAAGTAGCACTCGGATAGGAAGAGACATATGGAGACACACAGAGAGAGAGGTTCCCCCAAAAATTTTTGGACAAACATTAATAAAACCAGAAGCTTTTAGGGAAGATCACAAAATGAAAGAGCAACTGCATGCATAATTTAACCCGGCAACGGCTTTTCCACTAAGAGTTTTTCACTCAACGGAAAATACAGAAAATCCAGCACAAAAAAAAAGGTTTTTCCCGTTGTCTTAGCGCGTCCAGGGCCAATGGCATGACCATGACCATAGTCTACTGATAGATATAGCCATAGTGGAGTGAATACCAAATGGAGACGACATGAAAAACCTTTTATCTAAAAGTGCTTTCAGCTCTCTCCTACCCCCCTTCCCCGCCTCTGACCATTTTACGGAGAGATGTCTGTATTAGCCAAGCAAATGCAACTGGAAATTAAGCAGCGCAGACAACAAAAAACAAGGGGGAGCGGAGAGAGACACAACTAAAAACTAAAAACCCAGGGTCCAATAATTTGTGGCACTACAAAGAGCCAGCGAACAATACAAAGAGCTGGAAAACAGAGGCCGCTAATTTAGTTACTAACGCTTACCAAAAAAAAAAAAGATACAACAAAAAATAACCCCGAAAACCAGAGAACCACAGAGACAGGCCAGAAAACCCTCATGTACCTGCGGTTAGACAGGGAAATTGTGTAGCCGCCGCCGACGCCGCTGCTGATGATGGCTAATTAGTTGGGACAGAATCTATCATATCACGATGTCTTCTTCCAGAACAACAATGGTGTCCAGAGCGGGGGAAGCCCCCTAATTGCCGCCCCTTTGTTGGGTGAAAATTGCTGCACATTAAATGGCAACAGTCACTGCGTATTTTCAGCCTTTCAACTCGCACAGTTCAACCGCAATTTAATTGGTCTAATAAAAGTTGGACACTATATATACATATATTTTAATGCTAATGTGCACACATTTGTCGGCCAATCCGCCATTAATCAGCATTGGGGAAAAAGGCAGGCCACCAGAATTACAAATTATACATACTACATATATCCCACTGTATATGCACAAGTATGGCGGGAATTTTCAGTTGTAGTGCGGGATTTACGGAATGTAATGTTTTTTGCGGTTTCAGTCCGGGATTGGGAGCTGTGTTCTCGGCTTTTCACTACAGCCAAAGTTTTAATTATGAAAGCGGTGGCCTAGCACAGGTGTAATTAGAGTTCGCTGATATTACAAATTATGTAGAATAAATTTAAAAGAATAGCAATAAGATTAAATACCCAGTTAGGAGTGTCTAGTATTTAAGGGGAATTTTCAAATATAACAAGGATGCTTAAATATATATTTAAAATTAATTTAAGGAGGTTTAGCCACGAGAAAAAATTAAGAAAAAATAAAAGATAAGTCACATCTGTTTATACTTATTTTATTTGCATTTCTTAAACCCAAACACATATTCTTAATATTTTAAATACAAATAAAAACACCTAGTTTATTTTTTATGAACATCTTTCAACTAATCTCATCACCTGTAACCCTCTTCCGCACCCCCAAAAACCAAGAATGACTCATTTAAAATTGATGTTCTGCTTGTCTCTTAAATATACATCTCCTATTTATACTCAGAAGAGGACTAACTCCACTCTAAAACCCGTTTTCAGCTATCTTTAACCTGTCTATAGACATCCTACCCGAAGGAATGCCACTGCCAACACTCTCACTTGCAACCCCAAATTTCCTACAATTTCCCTGAGTTTGGGAAGCCACATTCCTGGCATATTTCCGCACTTCCCCTCTCTCCTCTTGAGTAAGGGGTTCTTTGGGTTTTGGTAACCACAACAGAAACAGAAACACCTCCTTAACTAAATGGGCATGCAAAGCATATTACATTTCCTCGCTCTCTCACCTGCCTGAAATTAAATGCCAACTCCAAACACCTTGCGTTTCAGTGGCAGTATAAGTATATGTATTTCCCCAATGTTTGTTTTAATTTTAGCCAAGCCGCAAAGTCAAAAAGTTGCACCCACCCACGCCCCAGGGGAACCCAAAACCTATCGCAGAGTGTATTCCGAACCTAAAACCAAGAACCGAATGAACCTTGGCCAAATGATGCGTGAAATTCAATACAGTGGCTGCCAGGCTCCGCCTTCTTTATATTTTCAGGAGCAAGGCCTTGGTCGGTTAGTGTAAACACACACACACACAGACAGAGGCTGACTCCTGCTGCCCTAAAAGGGATGCGGACGAAGGACGCTGATGGGCTGACTAAGTGTTCCTTGAGTTTTATTTTTTCGCTTCAGTTGGGTTTGGGTTTTTTTGGGGTTTTAGGAATGGGTTTGGGTTTGGGTTAGGGTCTGGAAATGGGTCTCTGTCTGGTGGGGGGTTCTGCTGGTGTTTGTCTTTCGCTTTGCCGAATGTGTGAAAAGGCATCAAATGGCGTTAAAAACGCTTAAGTACACCAAGACACCAAGGCACTTGAAGAAATAATTTTTAGAGGTTTTTTAATAGGAAATAAAAGGGGCACTAAAAAGCAAAGAAAAGGTATAGAAAAATTAAGATTATTAATACTTTATTTGTACTAAAAATTACCTTATCTTTCTTTTTAGATTAAAGCTTTTATTAAGATATATTTTAGGCTAATCCTGCCAATCCCTAAACCCCAACTTTTTGCCCAGTGCACATGTCACTCACTCCCGGCTACGCTACGCCTGGGCTTTGCCTGGATTCTGTCTGTGGGATTGGATTGCTCTGAGACTTGGGATTGGGATTGGCACTGGAGCTGGGGCTGGCACTGAACCTGCTGCGACCATAAATTCCATTGATTGTCGCGCCAGCCAGCGTTTTGTATGACAAGTTCGAAGTCTTGTATTGTCTGTGTCGCCGCCGCGCGTTTTGTCTTGCGTTTGTATGACTTCTGTTGCCAGCCGGGCGCAGGGCACACCTGAGCCGCCGCCCCTCTACCGTTGCTGCCACTCACCTGCCAGCATTCGTTTGTTTAGTGCCTGCCTGCTGCCGCTTCTTTAGTTTCTTCAGTTTGTTGAGTTTGCTGAGTTTCTTGAGTTTCTTGAGTTTCCCTGGGCCCGCATGTCACATAAACCGCAGCTGGGAGAGACCCCATTCTGGCCACTCGGGAAGTGTGAAGCGGAAACCAAACAAAAGCCGCCTAAAACAACTGCAGGTAAGACAGATAAGGTGTCCGCCAGTCCGCCGCGGTCCTGGGCATAAGCGAATTTTAATATTATATAGCGGGGACTCTGAGAGCTCACAAGCCTCCAAGACTCAATCTCTTCAATCTCTGCGGCGCTTGCTTTTCTCGCATTTAGTTTTTTGTTTGCCCTTAACTTTTGTGGAAAAAGCTTGGCCTTTTTACACCTCCAAAATAGGCGACTATCTGGGGGTTTTTTATTTGAGTTTGTTGCTGCTTACTTAACAACTTGTCGCCCTCGCCAAGGCCCTCATCCAGCATGTCCTTTGCCCCGAAGGCATAAAAAAAAGGCAGACAGGGAAGGAGTCCTCTTTGGGTTTCTCCCTTTTCTTTTTTACTCCCTCTCCCCGGGGATTTTGTTTGCTGGCCTCCTTTGCATAACTGGCTACAAATATTCGTCAGAGTGTCGACACAAAGTTGGCCAAGTTTCCACTGAGCCAGGTCTCTGGCCAAGGAAATTTTTGACACGCGCCCAGAAATTTGAGAGGTAAAGCTACTCAGGGATTTGAAGGGAAAACTGAAGGAGGAAAATTCTAAAAAAAAAATAAAAAGAGATATATATTAGAAGAAACTTTTTAGATTTCTTTGCCACCACATGCTTTTAAATTGCATTTCGACTTAAATGTGCATAGATTCCATTTCAATTTCGGCCATTTGCCATTTGAAAAGCATTCCAAATAATTTGAAACTTTTCCCTTTGTCACCTAAAAACTTTATCCTCGAAGGAGCCAAAGGAGACCAGCATCCTTGCATTCCCACATCACTTATTGTTACTGTCGAAAATTCCTTTTCCACATTCGCCATCGAACTTTGCGGCCGAAACTTGCACAACCTGCCAAATCCCTTGGCCGGCTAAGGGAAAGGGAAGAGCCAATCTCTTTTTAAGCTGTTCGACTTTCACTTTGTTGTTGCCCAGGACGATCAACGCCAGAAGTTTAGTCCTAGCAGGGGGGAGGGAGCGGGGCAAAAAAGTTCTAAAAAGTTCCGGTATTAAGTCCATTTAACCCGCCATTGAACTTTACGCCTCAACGGCCGGCTAATGCAACAAAAACTGCAGGATCCCACGTAGAGGCAGAGGCTTGAGAACTTGCATAGTAACCAAAGGACCAGCAAGGACAACAAAGTAAATGAGCAGCAGGCAAAAAAAGATACGGAAAATGAAACGAAAAAACGTAGAAACTTTTGTGGCAACAGAATTTTCCATGTTCGTTTTTCTTTCTCTCTTTTTTTTTTGGCATTGCAACCTGCAGTACAAAAAAGGGAAGAGAATTCAATAAAATAACGCTTTCCAGCTGGCCAAAGTGGAGCTGGCGAGAAGGAAACTACAGTAAAGTTTTCCCAGGGACAATTTTCGTGAAATTTGTACAGCCACGCCCCCTCCTGGGCTCTCTACGCCATTTTGGCATTAAACTTTAACAATGGACGCTGGCGCGTGTGAAAGAAAGGAGCAAAGAGAGCCAAAGGAAGTAAAGGAGCCGCAGGAGCCAAAGGACGAACGGAAGTAAAAGAAGCCGCAAAAGTATAACAAAAAAGAAGGCAACAAGGAGGCTTTAGGGGGCGGCCATTTGTACTTAAACTGATCTACTCAAGTTCTTGTCCTTCCTCCATATGTATATATATATTTTCCTATATCCTATATCCTACATCTGTATCTGAATCTGTCTCCATGTGTAAGCGCGTGCGTTTATCCTGCTTACAGCTGCACAGATAAACATTTTCGTTGGAGGGACACAAAATAAGAAAGGCGGGCAAGGAATGCCACATCCCTGGGCCGCCGCCTTGCATCCTTGCGCATCGTTTTCTGTGTGACTTTGCAGACTTTGTCTGGGAAAATGTTAAATTTCACAGCCAGCATATGCTGCAGTCCCTTAGGGGCGTTGTCCAAAGGGGTTTCTAAAAGGTTTATTTATTTTAATGAACCCACAAAGGACATTTGATATTTATTTATGAAAAAAACCCATTTTAATAATTAATATTTTAAAAGGAAAAAATGATTTAAGCCAAACCCCTTTGCTGCCGCCTCTGTCTCAACTTTGGCACAACTTACTATTATCGCAAGATAAATGCCAGTTCCACATAACTAAGACTTACCCAGAGCCCCAAGCTCCGCTTGCTCCTCCGCACAGCTGTGCTGGCAAGGATGCTCGACTGAGTCCAACAAAGCTGCTAAGCCGCCAGCAAAGGATAAGCAGTGGAGCAAGCGAATGGAGGAGAAGCGGTCCTGCAGCGGGGCAACCTGCATAACTGATGGCATCCACCAGATGCAGGCCTCCCACTGGATCGGGGACTCTGTGTCCCGGCATTCGCGGCATCTTCTCCCGAGGAGAACCCGCCGCACCCGCACCCGGTCTCGGAATTTTAATAGAGCAAATTTCAACAACAAGACCGGGAAAAATGAGAGCAAATAGAAAATGCGCAGCGTTTTATTCCGCGCTGGTAATAAAACTTCAAAATGAAGTTTAGAAAACTTTTTAAATGCCTTTCTCCTATAGGAGATGGACGACAGCCAAGACAGGGACAGGACTCCCTCCACGCAAAGGAAAACGAAAAAAAAAAAAATAAATAAAACAGGCCATAATAACGATGATGACGCCTCCAACACAACGCCCCCACGAAGGCGGCCACGCCCCGTTCTCCTCGTCTCCATTCTGGCCATGTCCTCCTGGCAGGATCTTCGCGCAAAATGCTAAACGGGCCCCAAGGACCAACTCGGCCGGCTCTTTGCAAATTTACGATTATGATTATTACAAGTCGACGTCTCTCCTCCTCGTGTACGAGTGGGTGTGGGCCTGACATTTGGACAGCTGCTGTAGGCAGGACGAGACCAAGGACGAGCAGCACACGGAGGAGCAGTGCCAAAAGAATGCGTCAAGCCACGACTGGGGGACGGAGACCGAGACTCCTGGACTCAGCTGAGCACGAAAAGTTGTGCCAAAGTTATTACAACTCTTAAAGATGCCACCGGGGGCGGGATTGTATCCCGGGAATGTGCCGGGGCTGAGACATTGACCTCCAGTTGGACAGCGTCTGGAAATCGGCAAATTCCATGGGGCATAATAAACGTAAGATAAAAGTCAAAGAGGGACAAAAATTATATAATAAACTGTACACCGAAATGAAATTATTGCAACGAGGGTGGACCATGCTCAAGGAAGGGGAGCACATCTCGGGGATGTTATCGTTGGATTCCATGTGAAGCTGGCAAATAAAAGTTTGGGATGTGCAGGAGTTTCGCGGTGTTTCGTAACTTTGTTTGCCGGAGTTGCGGGAAATATTCTAAAATGAAGTTGGGGTTGAATTTTGCGAATTATATTTGGTTTATTTTATAAGGGAAATGAAAGTTTAAACCAAAGAAACTAAAGGGAAAATGTTTATTTAATTTTTAGGGATTTTATTTAATGTATTTTTACTAAGGAAATAATTTTAATGTTGTGGCAACTATTAGAAAATGAGTTACTCATATTTATTTAAACTAATTCAAGGCCCTATTTATTTTCACAATATTAATAAAAGGTCAATAAACATAGAGTATTTAAAAAATTACTTTACTTTATAAAATTTCTACCCTCTCCCCACTTTAAAATATTTTTCTTATTTTGAAATCGACACAAAAAAAAGCTCTCCTCTTGATACTGTAAAAATAATACCCAGATTTTGAGGCTGGGTTGCCGTAGACACACCTACACCCCGACAACACGTACACACACTCGCAGGCACAACAATAAGTCAGGTATGCAGGTGGGGGGACAGGCAGGGGGGGGATACCCAAGGCACAGGGCGCTTTCGGCTTATCAAGTTGAGCGCATCAAATTCTCAAAAATAATATACCAAATCATAAAGGCATGACGATGAGCAATTTACCAAAAGCCAAAGCCAAATACTGGCAGGAAAAACGAAGAAAAAAAGGCAGAGGAGAGATTCAAATCAAGAACGTGCCCCGAAACGAGCAGAAGAAGGCGATTATATACGTATAAATAGGTATACTTTCGGTAAAAACAACAAACTAAATGATTAATGATGAACCGCTTTTGTCTGCTCGGAGCGAGCATTTCATTTTCACTTTTCCCTCAGAGTCGAGAGTCCCAGTCCCAGTCGCAGTCCCAGGCAGCAATTGAAAACTGAAAATGTTATTTTTCAACTTGAACTTCGATGGCTTGTAGCCTGTAATCACTTTGTCATTGCCATCATTTCTCAGCAGCATCAATTGTTTGCTCTCGACACAAATTCACTTCAGAACGAACCAACCGCCAAGGAACCAGCTTTCGGAGCGTCTCTAATGGAAATTGAGAGATACAAGGGGCCGTCACAAATGTATCTGCCAGTGAGTGAGCTATGGAGTGGACTTCCCTGGAATTGGCCTCGAACTTGGCCCCCTTTCAGTGCTTAGTTGCCGCCAAAGATCAAAGGGGAAAATGTTAAGATTAAGCTGAAAAATCACACTTGAAAAATTTCTGTACTAATACTCTTTCATATTTATAAACTTTTAATTTTTAAATATTTTTTAAGAGAGTTAAATTTATTTTTTAAGAGAAATCCAAGCCAGAATCCCACCCTGACCAATCAATTTGGAACCTTAAATGTCACATCCACAAAGATTTGGCTTACAACCATAATTTAGAACAGAGTTCCGCGGCAGTTAGTGTTATTCCTAGCTTTAACTCCAACCACGATGCACTGGATCCTCGCCTATGCGGTTGTCTTGCTGGGCACCGTTGCCCTGAGCAATCAGCAGGGGATGATTAGTGTAAACACCGGCACGACTGACATTGACGAAGCAGTTGGATCGGCTGCTATTCCGAGCAAGGGATTCATTACGGACACCGTGGTTGGAAACGGTGACCCAAATATTAAACCTCCAAAGGGACTGCCTTCGACAGGAGGCGGAATTACCATCACCAGCAACAGCAATGTGAATACTGGCGATAAGACCAATGTGATTAGCACCAAAATTCAAGATATTAAACTGCCGCCACCACCACGACCACCACCGCCGCCGCCACCGCCGCCTCCTCCGCCACCGCCGCCTCCTCCACCACCGCC